>JAOEGS010009616.1:30444-95874 GCA_025447755.1 Corythornis vintsioides
GGGGGGTTGGACTAGATGATCTTCTAGGTCCCTTCCAACCCCTAATATCTATGAATCTATGAATCTATGAATACCCTCCAATTTCCAATTCACACAATGCTCAGAAGAGGACACCTGCATTAAATTTCCCCCTTCATGCTGGTCCATGCCGTGGCTTGCTTGTGAGGCATCATAAAACTAAGGGACAGGCCACGTGAGGCCAGCTACACTTTGACACCGGTTGCTTTGTTCCTCTTGAGAAACCAGGCATGAAGAGTGGAGCTCATTTTTCGAAGAGACTGCCACTGGAAGTGGGTGTGACAGGTGCTGCTGGGAATGGGGGCAGATGCAATCACACTTGTGGAATCCATCTGATGATCTGAGCATCTCTGGGCCCGATTCTGATTTCCACAACGTTGTCAGCCAAAACCAGACTATTCAAATTCAGAACGGTTGCACTAGTGACAAGGCTGTCATATAGCACAAAAGATCAAAGTCACATCAGATCTACTAGAAAGGACAGATTTTTAATTGCAGCCTGTGGTTATTTTGGCTCCCATTTTGTAGGCACATTCAATTATACGTGCAACTTAAGTCATTTATATGTCTTCCTGACTGACAGATTTATTGGTTAATGTCCTACCTGCAAAATTATGCCCACAGGTATGTGCAGCTGTTGTTCTGAGCAAGCAGAAGGAAGGCATAGGTACAATACTTCAGCAACTTTCTCTCTTTTCTGTAGGATGCCAAAAAGAGAGAACAGTGTTTTTAAAAATCCAATTGATCCTAAGAGGATAGAGTATTTAAATACAGTTATTAGATATAATCTCTGTAGGGCAAGGTTAAGGGTATTTGTGTAACATAACTTCATAATTTTCCCTAAATGTACCAGATGTTACTCTTAATTGTAGATTAACTATACATTTACAAGGTTTCTTGTGGTTTAGGTTTAGAATATGACATTCCTGCAAAACTTATGACATTGCTGCGTGATTGAGTTATTCATCTATAGCATAGTGACACTTTCTGAAGCAATTGTTGGTCCAAAAATTCCTCTTTGTCTGTATTCCCCCAGTCCCCTCTATTCAGCACTATGAAAAATGTAAAGTGCTGTAAGAGCCCTGAATTGCTATGTTTGTATAAATTTTGTCTGCAAATGACGTGCAACACAATTAAGCAGGAACTGCACGAAATTCTCACATTCCAACTGAATTCAGAGGAGAACTCTGTGGAGCAGTTTTGAAGAAATCAGTGTGTTCTCGGGCTCTTTGTGAAGCAAGTTTCGTCAGATTTCATGGCTTTGTCACACTTGAGATCATGTGTACTTCACCCATCAGCCATAAAACTATCCTTTATCTGAAATTAAATGTGGAGAAGTTTAAATTGTTCTGTGTTTATACAGACATGAGTAGCTCATCTTTGGCAGTGCTGATTGTTTATACTGCAGCTGCAGTAAATTTGAGTTGCACCAAATGTAGCTCTCTAAATGTCAGCTTGATTTTCTCAAGACCTACTTTTCACTTGTTATAAATATTGTTACAGATACTAACTCTTCAAAAGAGGAATGTCACTTTGGGTGCAGTCTAAGCATTCAGAATATGGATCATGATAGGTTTTTTGTTGGTTTGTTGTTTTATTTTTTCCTAAAAATCTCTCAAAGTAATATTTGTATGCATTTAAGGATTTTGGGGTTCTGTGAGTTCCCCCTCTCTGCAGGTAGGTATGTACAACTTTCCCATAACTTCTGATGACTCAGCATTAATATAAAAGTATGGTACATATGTATAGAAGCAAGTCCAATGTGAGCATCTTTCCTAAAACTTAATGAATTCAATCATGTCCAGGAAATGTTCATTTAAAAGCTGTCAAAACAAAACAAGTCAATTTATAGAGGCTTCTTAGTATTTATGCTAATTCTTTATTATCTCCAGAAGTTTTCTACATTTTTTTTATTTTTTTTTCTTTTTCCTGTATAAGAAAAAATAAGATAATTCACTGTTTATAATTTAAAACCTTCAGATGTTTCCAGGCAATTAGATGGGCCATAATTCACAGCTTTAAAGAGAAAAGGAAAGTCCCAGATCCTTTCCAGAAACAGAAAATGCTGAGCTGAGGCTCAGTTCAAATTGCTATTCATTGATACAAATAAAAGCTTAATCAGTACATATAAGCTATTGGGTTGTGATAATATTTTTTGCAACTTTCTTGATTGAAGGGAGGGACAATTTTCTGATTTTACATCAGGTGACAGAACAGAAAGGAGGAGCGTTTGTGTGCATCTGGACACATCAGCCACATCTGGAAAGAAGACAGCTTTTAAGTAGACATGCAACACTTGAACTTCAAAGGGTGTTCTGTTTCCAGTCATGCAATTATAGCCAGATACATTGGCTTGGATCAGGTGAAAAAACATCTATGTTCTTAACTGTAGATTTTTTAAGACACCCATTGTCTTGCTCATTACTGTGGATGCCAATTCCACAGTGGGGCAGTGGCAGTGTGACAGATCTTAGTCTTCTGCAGCTTGGACTGACAGATTACATTACTTCTAGTTACCATTTGTTACTGTTTTCTTCTTTGACCAGTCACCTTTAATTACTCAAAGTCTCAACTTCACTTCATTGTAAATCAAGAAGCTAAATTTCCAGAGTGAAAAGAGTTATTTTTCATTGGGTTTTCTCTGGTTACTGTGTTTCTCTAAACCAGGGACAGTTGAATAGGATGGTATAATGGAAAGAAATGTCATTTTGGGCAAAGCCCCACAGAAATTACCTTATCTATAGAAATTTTTTTTTTTCTTGTTCACATATCATTTCTGAAATAGTTTCAAACTATTCTATTTACTACAATGAGTCTAATTTTTTCTGGATGCACAGATCAATCTGAAATTTTCACTAGAGTTACTGCCATGGTTTTGTTTTCACTATAATTTCAGTTATGCATCATTACTAGTTCAAAACAATTCATCTGGGACAAGAAATATTATAAGGTAAGAAAATTATTGCTGGTGGAGTTATTTTGAAAGAATATTAAGACGAGGAGTGTACTGCAGGTGCTCTGAATCTATTTCTGGAGGAACATTTAATTTCCCATTAACTGTAAAGGTAGCCTTGGAACTGCAATTCTCTTGGGTTTATGACTCTCCTTAAGCCATTCCCAGCCTCTGGAGGGATCAGTGGTGTCTGCCTGCAGGGCCTTCTGCAGGGTCAATGCAGAGTGTTGCTGTGAAATATCTTCAGGTATGTTCTAGGGACCAAATATTGTAGTCTGGGTTTAAACTGTAATTATTGATACAGTCCATAAAGATTTCTGTACAAATTAAAGCAGAAAATTATATTTGCTTTAGGTCCAAACACAGAAAATAAAGGATTAATTTTGATTTTTAGTAAATATTATGATTTAACTTATGAGAATCTGGGAAGTTTTTTATGCATTCAGCAGTACCAGTTGTTTTACCTTTGTAGGTCTTAGACATAGAAAACCTAAAAATAGTTGGGAATAATATATATGGGGTAGAAAGGAGAGGGAGAAAAAAATTAATTCAGACAGAATATTCCAAAACAAATTAATGCTCTATTGGAGGAACAAGTATAAGAACTTTGAACATTTAGGTTAGCTGGTGGACATCATCTGAATTAGATCCACTTGAAAGGGTGAAAAAGCATCACTACTATATACATTAATGCCACAAGTCTTCATCTTTTGTGGCTGTTGTTAATAATGTGGCATCTTGCTTTCAGTAAGGAATGTTTACATTTCAATTACAACTTCCAGCTTGAGCTCACAATTCACATTTTTTGTAAAAGAGTTAAATTCCATTTCAGTGAAGCCCAGTTTAATTTTTTATCTTGAGTTTGCCATGTAAACTTGATTTCTTAAGCATATTTTCCAGCTCTAGTATTCTCCTATTAGACTCAGGATATTATGACATTTTCAAAATGCTTTCTATTTATAACTTAACATTATACAATGTCAGGAATAATCAAAAGCATAGAAAGATGACAGAGAAAAATCCCATTTATATGATCTTTCCAGGTCACAGTTCTGAGTTTCACTTAGAAAGTCTGTATTAGGAGCTCAAATTACCTTTTTGACAAATTAAACATGAAAATAAAAGTTAATAGAAAATGGACATGATCACTCAATAACTTTATTAGCACAGGCTGTCAAAGTTCAGAGCTAGGTGTTTTCATCACAGGCATTTCTGAACCACTGTCCATGCCTCAGTGTGACTGACATTTTAGTGTATGAGGAGATAACCCTAGTGTCCAGTTTCTCCTACTGTTAGGCACCCTATTCTCTCATTATTTTTGTCACTTGGTCTTAATTTTTATTGCCCCAGGAAGAAAGTACTACTGTAATTCTAGTACTTCTTTACCCCATGTGTCTTTATTTAAATCGTGGATCTATGGCAAGGCCACAAAACAGAAAACAGATTGAGGCATGACTTAGGATATGTCACACATGGGATGGTAAAGCATATGATCAGTAAGGTGAGACACATCAAGGGTGTCAGCACCTACTGTTTGGTGCCCTTTGGAACATAAAGGATTACAATACACTACGTCTCTATCTTGTGTGACTGCTGCTTTGCTGTACTTGAATGTATATCACAATCTGTGCCAGGTGCTGAAATGTATTGTGTATCTGGATGATCAAAGGCACACAGTATTATATGTATTGAAGAAGTAAGCTCTGGACATATAAGATTTGGTCAAACAAAGACATTGTTACTACTTAATGTTTGAAGACTCATGGGAGAATCTGTAGCCTTCAGTTAGAATTGTAGGTTTCCCATACAGAGAAAAAAAAAATAGTGTGATTCATAATGTCATGCACAGCCCTAAGCAGCAAGCCATCTGAGGTAGCAATAGCAAAGCCCTGAGGACTTACTCATGTTTAAAATCCCCACCCTCTCAGAGGCTTAGGTGCTTAACTGTGCGTTTCTCTCCTCGCATGATTTATAGCCATGAAAGTAGGCACTTAATCCTCTTCTTCACAGAAAAACAGATAGAACAAGAGTCAATCCTTTTAAAAGTGCACCAGAGAAGTAGGTGGTGATTCCTCTCACCTCCTCCTCAGCTCCTTTCCAAGAGGACATCTCTTCAGTTCTTTTTTTTCTGTTAGTACAAGATGAGTCTGACCTGGAAAGTTCTCCAGTATATAGGCTGCTGGGGAAGAGAAGTACTTTCAAACTTTGCTCCAGAAGATATGTCAGATTGTATAGAAGATTTAAAGATTCAGTGATCTAGGGAATAGGAGTAAGAGCAACCCTGATTTTGCTGTGTAGTGGTTAGGCTACTTACCTGGGTATGGTAGCATAGAGTTTAGTCTATGCTTCAAAGACAATTTAGTTATCTTTGGTCACACGATGGTGGACAATGTATGGCAACAGCAGAGACCAGCATTAAGGACTGTCTGCTTAGAAACAGATTCCCTAGACAGCTGCCCTATAGAGCCAAGATTGCTTTTTTATCTCTATCCCAGTACATGCAAAAAAGCTCCAAAGTGATCTAAATTAAATACCTTAGAAAATTATAATACAAACTTATGCATTTCCTCTAGAAAATGGTGGAAAATTATCAAAATATTTAATTACTTCATTGTGAAAAAAGGTTTTAAGAGCCAGTGAGACAAAGCAGGTGGGTAGAGCTGCAAGTATGAAATACAGAAGTAATAAACTGAAATAGTCTTGTAAGAAAAAATGAGAGGATGACAGTACATGAAAGGGAAGTGTTCTGTAGGTGAAAGGCACAACAGCAGTACAAGACACACAAAGAAGGTGATGGTATGGGCTGATGAGACACAGGGGGACATATCTTCTCTTTCCACATGCAGATAGGACATATGCAAACTGGCATAGTCTCACTGAATGGCACTGCTTGGAAAATAAGCTTGCATTGCAGCAGTCTTCAACAAGGTCCTGCTGCTGCTCAGATAATGTTCTAACTGTGGAGAAAGCCTTGCAAAGATGGTTATCTAGTATGTGTATAAATATGGGTGCAATTTAAACAGTCAAATGCTTGCCTTGTGCTGTGCTGTATCATGTAAGACACTCATAATAATGACTGCCTCTTGGTGTATTCAGACAGTATCTGACTGATAATCATTGGTAGGGTAGTTAGATTCTTCAGCCCCTGTACACTGCACAGATGCACTCACCTGCTTTTCTTCTGCATATGCAGAACACATTTGTCAGGGAACATTTAGGGTAATGATATAGAACTAATAACACAGGATCTATCAACAGGCTGTAACCTATGTTGGAGAGCACCAGGCAGGTGCTTGGTAACTGGGCAGCGTGGAAAAAATCTGAATTGAAATGTTAAGGTTTTCTCACATGTCATACATAAATACATTGGCTCTGGCAGCATCTGCAAGCTGTCTCTGCAATAAAGAGTTTCACAATTGTCACTCTCACTACATAAATGAAGGGGCTGAGCAGGGCATCTATGTTATGCATCTTCTTAGTTCTCTGCACTGCTACCAGCATTGTTCAGAAGTGCTGCTGGGCTTGCAAACTGTTGCTTCCATCTTATAATACCCAGTATTACAGACACACGTCTGGTAGTGTGAAGCAAATTTAGAATTTCCCTCTTTCTGTATATGTCATTATGGATGGCTACAGATGGTTCTGTTCTGTGCAACGGTCTGTTGCAGAAGATAAGAACTATGAAAGTGTATGCTTACATGTGTGAAAAGTGTGTGAATGTCAAATATATAGGCCAGATTGGTTGGACTGGATAACCCAGAATTTACCTCAAGTTCAATAAAATTACTTACAGAGGAAGAAAGTGCTTTACATGAAAAAGGGAGAGCTCTTGTAGCTGCAAGGAGGGCTAAAGATATTGATGAAAATTTGATGATAAACAAAATTTAGACTTTAATGCTGGTAATAATAATGCTAATTAACAACACAGTATAGTAAAAATAAATGGGTTTAAAAGCATATAATGCATACAGAGTTATCTGTCAAATCTAGCTTGCAAGGCCATAAAGCAACATGAATGAGAGCTATTGTTAGTAAAGAATTTATTTCAGAGAACTCATTGTGTTTTCTCTTCCATAGTATAGACATTTCTGAAAATAAGCTGAAGGTCACATCTGGAAGATGAGAATATATTTTCCCACAGAAGATATTAAAGGCTTTATGATTATGCCAGAGCACACAGTTAAGTATATGGAACCATTAAAGTTTGACAAGGCACCTGATCTAGATATATAACATCCCAAATTCCAGAGGAAATGATAAGGTGAAGAAAAGCCTTTAGAATGTAGTTTTACTTTATTTTTTTTTTCCCCCACATCTTGTTAACAGTTAGGTAAAACATCAAAAGCCAGAAGGAGGGTAGTGGTGTTTCCATATTTTTGGGAGAAGGTTGAAGAGGGAAATCTATGGGATGTGTAATACAGAAAAATATCACTGCTTTTTAAAGAGCAGGTCATCAGATCTGATGAATGAGCAAGACTTCTCTGTGGACAGTCCTGAATAACTAGAGAAAAGTAAACTAAAAGACATATTTTACTTGGACATAAGAGCCTTTTGAAACTATGTAGACATGCACAATTAAATTAAAAAGCTAGGCTGAGATAAACACCAAGGGCTGGTGAAATGACTTCTAAATTAATATAAGATAAAAAAATAAAGCATGTAAGCTAAATGGGAATGCTTTATAAGAAGAGATGAAACAAATGAGGCACAACCAGTGGTCAAAGCTGAGCACCACTCTTTGGTATGTAAGAGGGAGGTTACTGGAAAAGAGCTGATTTTGATAAAAAAAATCTATGGAACAAATTAAAAATATATCTGTGTAAAGACAAAATAACTTTATTATTTTTAATCTTAATACTGTGCTGCTAGAAAAGCTTGACTGCTTCATTTAATTTAAAGTAGTAGAGGAATGTAATTAACCCCACCTCAAGGAGCAGAACACTGAATGTCAATCAATAATAAAAGCTGGACATACAGAAAATAAACTACCTGTGCAGTGCTTACCAAGATTAAGAAAATAGAATACATAATTTCTCAAATAAGCATATTTACACTATATACCTACATGTAATAGCTATAAGTGCTAAATACATAGAGGATAGACTGATGTCAAAAGATGGACAACGCTTGTGTTAGCTCTAAAGGTTTTAATGCACTGTTCAGAGTGTCCATCTCTCTGTCTGCTTTACTGAGGATCGTTCATAGGATCTTAGAATCATAGAGACATAGAATCACAGATTCACAGAACCATAGAACAGTTTGGGTTGGAAGGGACCTTTAAAGGTCATCTAGTTCAATTCCCCTGCAGCGAACAGGACATCTTCAATTCACCCTTCTAGAATCTCTGTCATGTTCCCATTCTTTGAGGAAATAATCTTCAGTTAGAACTTGACAGTTCTTTAATGTAGCCATAGTTTATTTTTGAGCTTAAGCTGTATTAAGCTTGTACCTTTTTTTGGTCTTGGATGGTAGCTTTAGGTTGTGGGCAGAATCAGAAAAGCATGTTGCACAAATGGTGAATCAAGCAGTGGGTAATGCAGGTCAGTCCAAATGAAGTAATAACAAAACCTTTAGACCGTATCATATTTTCATCTTCATGCCACATATGTCACAGATAAATGATTTTAAGCATATGCAAGAGAATTTAACTGTGTGTTTTAGTGTGCATATCTTCCTGTTTCTAACATCAGTTGTGCCGAGTGAGTTATCCCCATGAAGAGAGAAAAAGACATAAAGGTCTCTAAAATTAAGTAGAAGACCAGCTTCTCTCTCATAAAAATGTCAACATTTTAAGTGCCAGTTTCTTTCAGATCTGAAAGGTCAGAATAAAGTTGTGAAGTCTTACATAGGAGCTGGAAAACAACTCCTGCAAATATCGTTGGGTGAAGCCATAGTTGCTCTCCCTGAAGGACTATGAATCTATGAATTGTTGAACTTTGCTGCTGTGGTGGTTTTGGGTATAGGAGGTATGCTGCAGATGGAGAAGTGAAAGCTTCTTAAAGCCTTTGTGCAGAAGTCATTTCAGGGAAAGAAATACATACTTTGGTGATTGACATTTTTATAAGTTTTAAAGGTTTTTTTAAAGCTGAGTCTTTGGCTAGGACTGTTAAATAAATCCCAGAGAATAAGAAGTGGGCAGAAAAAAGTAGTATCTATTTTGAGCTGTAAATATGGTTTGCAATACCCAAATGCTGCAGCTGATGTATCCACAGGTTTAAATTCTCTTCAGTGAACTTATTCCATAGCTCACATAAGTTTCAAATATACTTTATTAAAATTGCTGTCCAGAAAACACCATAAATTTAAAAACTCCATTCTTTGAGGAAAATTTATTTCATGCTTGCAACTGCTCAGGCAGTGTGCTTGCCCACTGCATTGTCTTTACATTTTAACATGTTTATTTATAGCAACACCATTCTTAAAAGCACCTCCTCAATGAGCAACATTATGTTTCCCTGGCAAATGCATGAGATGGGCCAGAATCTCCATTTGTCTGTGCTGTGCATGCTCATTTAGATTATGGTAAAGTGGGTATAAAACACTACTGGAACACAATGCAAATGATGTATGCTTCTTTGCAATGAGATAAACGATTATATGTGGTATTAGAGCTGTAATTTTATGCTTGTTAGTCATCCAATTTTGATTAAGGGATCATTTATTTTAAGAATGTCTGCATCACTGTTCAAACTTTCTCTTTCTACAGCAAGTTATGTGTTAAAGAGCAGGACAAAAAGCATCCCAAGGCTAGGACAGATGGGACTGGTGTGGTGGAAATAGTGCAACACAAAGCTGAACATTTCCCAGCAGAAGATGTACAAAGTGGAATTGTTGGTTTCTTAGCTTTCAAAGGTAATTTGTGTTTAAAGGTACTTGGGCCCTCAAGGTAAACACTGGGAATTTCCACATTGCTCGTAAAATACTAAAACTGACACAGAATGTTTTCCTTCCAAACACTAAAACCTTTTCAGATTAATTCCAGAATTGTACATCTTGTGGGATTTTTCATAGCTCCTAAAGTATTTCTACAGTTACATACAAAACTGGTACTTTTGCACCAAGTTGAAATCAAATGAGTGAGGAGGGAAGGCTTTTAGCCAGGATCATATGGAAAACAGATTTAAATTTTTACTGCTACCTTCTAAATGTCTCTTGTGTGAGTGTTCTGAGTAAAACCAGGAAATACTGGTTTGTGTTTTTCCTTTCTAGATAATTGAATTGAGGTAATACAGAGGACTAATTATCCCTTCTGACAGGTAGGATGTGTGACTCAGTGCCAGGAGGAAGCAGTTCTTTGCTGTACCTTGAGTAGTGTGTGAACATGAGTGCCATATTCATTGCCATTGGGATTCAGGAAAATCTGTCCTGATGGAAGATGTAGGGAGGGGTCTCCTGTGAGGCCTGGATGTGCTCATTTATAATGGCTGGCTGATTCCTAGTGCTTCCTGGCCATAAGCTTATATATGTACCAGAAATAAAGTCTTCAAGTGCATCTGAATTTAAAGCTTTGGTTCAAACATTTGGGGAATGGCAGGTCTCAAAATACAAGCCATCATCAAAACTGTCTTTATGTTTTATCTTAAGCAATCTATTTACTCCTCTTAAATACAGATATATATAGGCCAGCAAAATGGGGTGCAGGATTCTTACCTGGCTCACAGAGGAAATATCTACCATAATTCAGATAATTTCAAATCATCTGTCATCTGAAGTATGATGCAACTCTTTGTGATATACCTATAGCAGCTTTAAATTCCCAGCTCATGTACCAGTCACTGTTGAACTGTTGCAGAAGGACAGCCCATGGGCAGGGGGATATGTTCCAAGTCCCATGCTGCTCTGGCTGCCCTACAGTGATGAACTTAGAGGTGGCTTGGACAACTTCTGCAAGCAAGACTCGAGAATAGGTTTTCTTGGAAGCTGTGGCTTCTCATTGAAGGGGAGTGGGGTCTGCTGACAACTCCTTGGTGTGCACAGGTTGCTGGGATATTTTAAATGCCAGCATTTGCAGTCCTGGCAGAGTGACTTAATACATATTTAAATCTGTATTAGCTGGGACCTATTTCATATAATGATTTTCTTTTCCTGCAGTTGTTGCCACTGTTTCAGTGAGCCCGCAGGGCACATTTTCCTGAAAGACAGATACGCTTTTTTATGTAACACCCCATTAAGTAAAGCCCTTTAGCAAGGACAAAGAGCCTCTGAAGATCCTCTGCTGGCATAGGATGTTTACAGACTGAAATACAAAATCACTTGTTTCATTAAAAAGGAGAAAAAAAATCAGAAATTTCCTGGTTAATACACTGATTGTCTCAAAATGTTCTCTTTGTTTCTGTTTGGTATTTCCCAAGTAAGCTGCTGCTTCTGCTTCTTCTTTAACCTCTTTCTAATGGCTTTGTCAATATCTTTGAAACATTTGGTTTTTTGTCAAGCTTGCATACTTCAGATATACGTAAATGACAAGGATGTTGGGAAAGAAAAGGGGATCCAGTATGCTGCACAAGGCTCTGAGAGCTGCAAAATTAGTGAGCTGCAGGTGTGGAAAAGCTGGACTGTGCTGGACTGTTCCTCCAGCTGTAGAACCTGGGGGAAATATGCATATGGCTGGAGTATGCAAATAGTAATGTGGGGTGGCAGTTTGGGGTCAAAAGTAGGATTTGGTGCAATGCAGTGGTTTCGTGAGACTTGGCTCTCATCTTGCATGTGTGAATTGGAAAAGGGCAGCAGAAGCACTCAAAACCAGTGTGACTGACATGG
Source organism: Corythornis vintsioides (assembly GCA_025447755.1). Lineage (NCBI taxonomy): Eukaryota > Metazoa > Chordata > Aves > Coraciiformes > Alcedinidae > Corythornis > Corythornis vintsioides. The sequence goes on from JAOEGS010009616.1 coordinate 42,173, forward strand.
TTAATGTATTGCATGGCTGCAGAGCTATTCAAAACAAATTGTACATGAAGCTGGTGGCCAAGGGATCAGTATCTTCCTGATGGACGTGTTCCATGTCCTTAGCTTCCAGTCAGCCTTAAACAGATTTTTTTCTCATTTTTCTCTGCCTGCCAAAGTATTCCTGTCTGCCATTCACAACTTCAGTACAATTTATTTCTTCCCACCTACCATGCACAGGAAATTTGACTCGGAAAGATGAGATGCAAATATTATGCAGGGTTGACCTTTTCATTTACAGGGTAACTAATTAGTTTGACAAATAATGCATTTAGTAAAATACGTATATGTCATTAGATAATCCTGCCTACCTTTTTATGGTTGCTCCCTAAAATACATCTTACCTTTGTTGCAGGTTTGCAGCAGGCTTGCTATTGATTTCAATACGAGCAGGACTACAGGCTTATATCAAATGCAAAGTAACTTAATAGTCTGTGATCTGGCAACCTCATAGTTACTTCTTTAGTCATGCTTTGGCAGCAGAGTGTAGTTCTGGCTGAGTACCTTTCCCAGTTCAGCTTCCTTTTTGATATAGGACAGAACAAAATGTGTGGTGTTAATATGGAAGACAGCAAAACATAAATATTTTAAAAGTAAACTGCAGGGAAATGTAGAAATTTTTGAGGTAGTCTAAACTCAAATGGCAGTCTGGACATGATTTTAAGGTCAGTGTGTGCAACTGGCTGGACAGCTTCCTTCAGCTAACTTATGGGATGGCATTTATGTGTAGACTGCTATGCTGAAGTCTGCACTGTAGTTGACATTTTTGTCGTTCCTTAACCAAGGAGCAGCTAAGCAAAGAAAGGGACAGATTCATTTACTGTGGGTAGCATCCTCGTATTCAAAGGGTCTGAGAAGAGGTAGTGGTGTCCTTCATTGAAGAAAGAGGTGTTTACATAGATGCAAGAGGTCAGTCTTCTAGCGAGCAGAAAGAGGCTGCTCGTGTTGAAAATGCAAAGCCCACCCCACGTTGCCTTTGTGCGTCATTTACGGCTGTGAACAGATGTTCTTAACCACAGTGAACCTTGAATCTCACCTCTTTAGAGCTCTGATGCAGGATGATTAGCGTTCCCTAGCTCTGGATTGCAGGATCTGGGTTTTGGAGCCACCTCACAGTATGGTGTGGCAACAGAGATGAATGGTACCCTGCTACAAATGGTAAACAGCCATACTTTGCAATTCTAATGAACCCATCCTGTGCTCTTCGGTGTCCTTTAAACCTTGACAATTAGCAAGAGTGCAGAAGGGAAAAAAATTTACTAGATGGGAGGTAACAATGAAGTGAAGCTTGTGACTGCCTACAGCAAAGAGAGCACATTAATTTCATACTGGTATTTTGAATTGCCCTCTTCCCTTTCAGATTGGTTTTGGAATATGCTTATATTTTTATTATAACACATATAAAACATATCAGTTAACTGCTTCACTCTTTTATAAGCACTTTTTCTGATCCAGAACTGAGCCTGATGTTGCCATTAAATCAGCTGCTGTATGCATCTTTATTATTGTATTGTTCCTTGTCAATTTATTACTTCTTTGCCTTTAATAAAGCAGATGTGGCAGCTTTACAGATGGGTAACTAAATCACAGAGAAACTCTGGCTTTTTACATGACCTATGCACACAAAATGAATAATGACTCTTATGGACAGGTGCAGGCTCTACATGCAAGTGTCTTTGTTATAGCTTGGGAAGGAAGAGGTTGGCAGAGAAACTCAACCTAAATCTCACAGTAATCAATTAATTTGGAGCAAGGAAGTGATTAATTTTTTATTGTTTTTTAAATATGTATGTACATAGGTATAGATTATTATATTAAGGTATAATAAACACTGCAGTATATATTTCTACATTAAGAATTAATCGTATCTTATCATTAGTCATGTCTTATCTGAATGTAATATAATATGGTATTTTATAGATATAATGAGTATTAGAAATATTCCTCTGAGATTTGTTCAACTCCAGTGTAGATTTAATGCCAATAAATGTGCATGAGTATGTCTGATGTTCATAGGAAACTGTGCAAGAGACAAAGAAAATGCTACTAAGAGTTCCTGAGATGTCCTTAGTGCATCCTCTTTTCCCCACTACATTTACATTATTCCTCAGAAATGTTTGTCTGTTTTTAAACCAGTCCTTCTATTATCCATTTATACTTTTAATATTGTTTTAGCTAATTTTGCAGTAATCACTATTAACAGAAAATGCTTACAGTTAGGTTTTTTTTGTAGCATCATGGGTCATGTATGTATTTTTTGGGGATGTAAAAGTTTTTTTCTAACAAGTGTTAAAAGCTAACAAATTACAGTCTGTCCAAGATATGCTTCTCATCAAAGATATCATATGGCTGAAAAGACTAGAAAGATCTTGGAACAGCAAGGAATGAGTCGGGAAGTACAAAACAGACAAGAACTTTCACCTCTAAACAGACATACACATTTATTTTATTTTATCCAAGAAAACTCATTTCTTTACTAATATGTTTAACCAAATTTACCTCCACCTCTTACCCATGGGGCAGATGGATTGTTTGGGGCCTTGATTATGCTCCTGCAGAGTTAATTTTAGGAAGGGCAAGAACTAGAGACAAATCTAACCCTACTGGCTTTGATTTTTCACATTTTGCACCATCTGCAGAACAGAAGGAAAGGCAGTTTAAGAATCCTTCACTTCCAATCCTTGAATAGGAATTCCAAGGTCATGCAAAAAATGGGTTTATTAACCTGGGCGGATGATAATGATATAGGCCAACCCTACTGTCATAAGTATTTTATTTGATGTGTTTTTTAAGAGTTGAGAGACAGTAGATTTAGTACTCTAAACCAAATGTATGGTAGCATATACAATGCATTATGCATTTAGTTGTTTGCACATACATCAAGCATTTCATAAAGTGATGGCAGATGCTGGAAGTCTCTGCTGGATTGCAAAATACTAATATGCAGCATTTGAATACTGGAGGAAATTTCACTATGCTTAAGTTCCAGAGTTCCCTTTATGTAGTCCTATAACAGCATGACAAATTGTGTATAACACATGACAAATTGTGTACCAATCTCTACCAAGTAAACTCTGCCTCACAAAATGTGCATGATATCAACACTAGAAAAGGAGTGGCCTTGGTACTGTGAGTATCACCTGCTTTTCCTCAATTCAGGATCAGAAATCTGGAATGGTGTAATTAACTCACTTTTTCATGCTTCTTGGATAAAATATCTGGATCCCTTTGGATAGTCATATCATAAATCTATTGTTAATTTTTTTCCATTGCCTTCTAAAGTAATTTGGCTAATGTGCAGAGCTGAATTTCCAGCCAAGTCTGAAAGACTTTTTTTTCTCAGTTTAGAAAATGCAACTCTTCCCTATATGTAGCAATAGTTTTCCCTTAGAAAAGGGTAAAATGGCTCTATTAGAATAGCTTCTGGTTTTCATATACCTCTCTTGGGTACTTTTAGACAGAAAATGGCCACATTGAAGTACTTATGAAAGGGAAACCCTTTTATCTGGTTTAAAGTAGGCACAGTATGCATTAGGTAGGTCTGGATGCCTGTGCTTTGTCTGCCTCTGCAGTGCCCTCCTCAGAACAGTGCTGAGCACCATTGGAGTCATACCTGCCTCATTGTTATGGCCACACTAGCTTTCATTCTCAGCATCTGAAGATGAAAAAGTAGTTGTTGTCAACTTCTGCAGTGATTTTTTTTTGCTAATTGCCAGGCTGGATCAGTGTGGAACATTTTTGTTGGGATTGCATCAGCACATTGCCTCATGCAAGTGGGATGGAGGCAGGCTGGGCACATAAGGAATGGCTCTACTCCAGTCTGCTGTGGTTCTCTGTGACAACATGATGGCAGAAGCAGGCTGTTAGGATAGATGTTGGACACGAGCCTGTGGCATTAAGGCAGCAAGCAAGAGGCTGTGTGCAGCATCCAGTTCAAGCTGGCGTGTCAGTTTGGGATGCAAGACACTCAGCCTTGGTACCACCAGGTGAGGTGCACTTACAGCTGGCTGTCAAGGGGCAGGGTTGTCTAAGAACCATCAGTGCTGATGCAGTGATGACTGGAGTATTTTCCCATAAATATTCCTTAAACATACATGGTAGTGATGAAATCATAAAAGTAATTGGCTTTTGTAACTCCTTTTTTGAAAACAAATTACACCTAAAACCATGTAGAGATATCCTTCTCTTCCAGAATATTATTGAAAATTAATAGACCATCTGAGTCTGCAGCATCATAAAGTCTGTATCCATTTTTTTCACATACCTGCAGATTCATCTCCAGCAGCTCTCCATCTGTTTGCAGGCTGTTTTCTAAACCAGTGTGATGCCTCAGGTGCAGAAAAGAAAGACAGTAATTAACAATGTGGCCTACAGCATCTTGGGGAGCAATTAATTTTAGTGAATGGATGGGGGAGGAAGAGGAGGGAAGGTAAGCTTTGCACATTTGTCTGCTCGTGCATGCACGGCTGTGCGTATTAGATAGATGTACATACTGATATGTATTTATCTCTCAAGAAGATTATTTTCAGTATTCAGGCTTTCACTCTTTTGCAATGGCTGTTGTGTACAGAAACTACTTGAAAAAGACAGTGCCATCTGCACTGAGGAGATTAGGAGGTGTTAAGGAATATTCTTTTTCATTTCTCACATTCCTGCTTCTCTGCATCCCGCCCCTGGAAAAATCCCAGCTTTTAACCTGTCAAAGCAGTTTTAGGGATGGTCTCTGATGTATAGAAACCTGTGAGACAGAACCGTGACAGCTATGTACTGTCAAAGGAGTATGGCTGCATTAAAAACAAAACAAAACAAAACAAACAAACCCCAATACTGTTGAATAAAAAAATAGGGAAATGTATGATGCTGCATTGCCATGTGGGGTAGGTTTTTTTCAGCATAAACTAGTCAGAAAATACTGAATTCATATCTAGAAAGACCATTTCACTGGTTTAAACAAAGAACATGGTGTGTATAGACAGCACTGAAAATTAGAGATAGCTCATCTACAGAGAGGATACAAATTAAAACCATATGAGCAATTAGACTTTTTTTCCCCAAAAAAAATTTACTTCCTGAAGTTAGAAAACTAAATCCATTTGTAAGCTCTTAAATTCAAGTGGCCTCCTTTAATATGTGCTGAGCAACTACTGCATCTGCTGCTGGCTTCTGCTATTAAGACTGGCTCCGCTTCTGAAAAGCAGCTGTTAGGAAGGAGATCCTATAGGATCTCCTCTGACGTGTCTAGCTAGCAAATAGCCAAGCATGACTGCAGTACCTACGTGCTCTATGAGTACAGCTGCATATACAGAGTAGTGCTGATCTCTCTTCTTGGCTGTGGAATCACAGGGGAGGAATTCAGCAGAGATTCTAGAGACAAACCCACTACATGCTAATTAAGTATTTTTCTGCTTTGACTTTTTTTCCTCTTCTTTCATATCCCTCTGTTATTTCTCCTTCATACACTAGTGCCCATGCTGAATGCAGAGACTATTTGAACCAGCAGAACAAAGTCCCACTGTGTTGGTTTTGAGAGTGGGATGTCACAGATGTGACTGCTTACTTCTGGTGCCACACAGGCAAGCTAGGTATTTTGAAACTGGTTCGAGTGCATGATTGGATTTGGCAAATGGTTGTGTTAATAAAGGGCATGTGAAAGCTTAATCATAAGCCCAGATAAGGTGGTTTCTTAATCTTTGACTTTAGTCTGCAATTTTTTAATTGCAAAAGTGTATGTGATGCAGAGAGAAAATAGAGTGCTCCCCTGGAAAACTAGTAGTGCATTCATCCCTTCAGAGAACAAACTAATGTAACCTTTTCTCCTTATATCTGCTTATTCAAACAAAAAAATAAATTAAAACCAATAGAGTATTCTTCTCTGAGCCACTGTCAAATGTTCTTAGGCAGTAAAATATATGAGAATCATTAATCTAATGCACAACTGATTTGACAAATGGTTACATGTTACTAGTAAGCTAAAAGGTTTGTTCATGCCATTGATTCTTAGCTGATGAAAAAACATGTACTCTGTCTGTAGAAACAGTTGCATGTAGAGGCTGTGGTTGGCTGGATGTTCTCTGTGCAAATACAAAATAAAAAATACATGGGCATTTGTCTTTTTCTGCTTCAAATGTCCAGGCTATGACAGCAGGGAAGGCTGCAGACTCTCTTTCAAGACATGAAAGTTGTCATTTGTGCATCAAAGAGAAAACTGTGCTATGAAGGTAGAAGCATTTTTCTATAAGGAAATTACATGCTGGGAAAGAATGTAAACTTCTCTGGAATGTGAGGAGCAGATTATGTTAATATCTGAATATCAACTTTGCCCTCTTGATTCACTTCATGCTACATCAATTATACTGTCACTTTTCAAACTGCTATCTGTAAGTACTATTGTTAGCTGTAGCCAAAGGTTGGGAAAAGATTATCCTTTTAAAAATTGATTGCTTGCTTACCAGGAAAGCAACAAGAAGAGGAAAAAAAAAATTACCAGATATTGTAAAGAAATGGAATACCATCTATTTTCACTGCTAAATGCAAGTAAAAATGAAAAGTTCCCATGTAGTATTCTAATCATTACACCCTTAATTTATTTGAATCCTCCAGTTATGACAGCATTAAAAAAACACAATGTAAAATATAATTTTGATTATTATATATTCATGATATTGCATAGATGTATAAATACATATCACACAGGGGTTCCTTTAAAAAAAACAAAGCCTTAACAAAACCAGAATGCTTTCATTTGCCAAAATTCAAAATGCAGCATTCCACTCATAATAGCTTACTCAAACTCAATTTTGCATGGGTTTTTTTCACCAAAATATCACATTCCCATGAATTTTATCATACCACTCAAGTTGCTAAATCCAGTGAAAGTTATTCAATTTGAAATTTTTCAACCTGTTATAGGCTCTATGGGGTTATTTAGGTTTTAAAAGGTAGTTTTTCACATCCTGGTTTGTGTTACTCCTTTTTTTGCATTGTGAATTGAAATGATGTTGTGACCTGAAAGAGAAAGCAAATGGTAGCATAGAGACCTGTTCCATAATTAAAAGAATAGAGCACAGAGCAGAAGAAGCAACTCTCGGTATGTGAGTTTTTCACAACTGTAACTTCTGTAATTCAGTGATATTTCTTTAATTTCTTGCAGTTCTTGGTCAGATGGCTACTGAACATAAAGGATGAGATTCTCTTAACTCACGTCTTTTAAAAGTATGAGGCAGTCTGCAGTCTTCCCTGCTGTCAAAGCCTGGACATTTGGAGGAGAAAAGGAAAAAAAAAGTTAGCAAAACTATTCTTTCATATAAGTTAATGTTAATGGGGTTAATGTTTTTGCTTGAAAGAATATCAGTCTTTCACGCACCAAGGAAAGGTTCCCCAGGGCTAAGCATCCACTTGCATGATTAAAGATGGCATAGTACTGACCTTCTGCTGTTAAAGGTAGCACAGAAGGAGCTATGTCAATTACACCAGTGCATAAGGGTAAATGGGAAGAAAAGGTACAGTGGGAGTGACATACCCAAACGATTTACTAGAAAAAAAAAAGTATTAAGAAAAGGCTACCATCATTAGTAATCACAAAGAATATAATGAAAAAAAACAAAACAAAACAAAAAAAACCAAAACAAAACAAAAACAAAACCCCAAACAAGTACAAAGGTAGCCATTGAAAAAAATAACATTTGAAGATGGAGGAGAATATTATTGAAAAACACTGTCTTAGGCACAAATTCTGTACTACCAGAGAGCACAGTTCCTGATTAGCTGCAGTCTCCCTAAACAAGGCCTATTCCTTCAAGAGATAAGACTTGGGTGTCTGTTTTCAGATCTATTTTCTTGTCACCAGAAGACATGATTCCAAATTCCAAGGCTGTTTGGTCCTGTAATAACAATACACAGAAAAGGAGCACTTCAGTAACAATACTGGAAATGTTCATAAATTATTTCGAACATGCTTTGTTGAAATGTTCTTGGTTTCAGAGAGAACTGGTTCCTTAGACCCATTTAATGATGAGTCTGGCCTAGAGCAGAAAGAGAAAAGAGGAGGCAGGCAAATTAATTATAAAACAGAATTCAAAGTGCCCTGGTAAGGGAGAAGGCTTTTTTTTCAGTGCTTGTTTCTTTCCAGCTGTGGGCAGTCCATGATGATATGGTAAAGCTACCATGTACCAAGTGAAAATAGAAGTAAAAGAATGTTAATGAGATTATTAATACTTCCTTCTCCTTCTTTACTGTCAATGAGGGACCTCTTTGCACCTCTAAGAATGGCTAGCAGTTACTGTATTCCCTGTCTCCTGACCTATGTTTGTTCCTTAACCATTCTATGCATATTTTAGCTCATTTAATCTTTCCTTTGAAGTCATTCCCTCCAGCTCTTTGTCATTTGTCTTACTTTTGTCTGAACTCCTTCCAATTCATGACATGAATGTAGCCACAGAGGGGTATTTGGGGTCTGCTTTCAGAGATATGCTATCAGGGAGGATCACCCAACCCTTTCCATTTCCAAGGTTACCATGGTAAGGTAATGGGATCGATGGTGGCCATGGTGCCTCCCTGCTTCCGAACTCTGCACACTGCAGGAACATCTAATAAAAGAACTGTAGATTGCACTGGATGATAGTTATGGTTTATTTATTGTTGGTACTGAATACCACAATCCCAGTTCTGATTCTTCTTCCTGCATACACTCCTTACATCTTTTTCAGCATTTGCTACCTTTCTGTTTTCTTTCTCCCACAGAATATCTATACTGCAGTATATGATTAATCAGACACACTCTTCTGCATTATTATGATATGTATCTCCTTCAATGTTTCTAGCCAGTATTAACAAGTTCCTTAGTGCATTGCCTTGGGTATTTTGTTTCTCCTTGGTGGGCTCCTCCCATGAACTACAAAATTGATCAGTGTGGATTTTATGAGGTCAGGTGACATAATGATCTCCCCATTACAAACAGCAGATTTAAGCTCAGTTTTCTGCTCTTTTTCAATTTCCCACGTCTCTCTCCAGAGTCTTAGTCAAGAAAACCAGCTATGTGGTTTCTAAACAGGTTTCCCTGCTATGCTTCTTGTTTGGAACTGAAGTTAATTAACAATTCTTTCCATCACTTGTTGACCTTCAGTGATGCTTGAACAGTTCTGCAGCCTCAAAAGTGAGTCTCTAAATAATGGAGATCTCTCAGGTGAGTTTTTAAAAGTAGGGGTTGCTGTCCTATTCCCAAGCAAATAAAATATTATTCTTTCTAAAACTAACACTCCCCCCATCCCATTCAAGAAAAAGGGAGGGACAGTGAAAATGCCATGACAGATGTCTCAGTGTGATATTACAGGTAGATAAAGCATGGTATCCTATGTCCAAACCAATGAATATATGAATATTTCAAGATGTTTAAAATACCTTATTAAAATCCAAGTCTTGTATTTGTATCCTGTTCCTTCAACCATGTAGTTCATAGTCCTGCCAAAAAAACTATCAAGTTGCTATGCATTATTTATTCATTAATGTTGCATGATTCATGAAACCTATTCATCTGGATCTTTCTTTGCTTGATTCTCTACTGTGCATACTGCTGATTTCCTCTACAGTAACACTTGGACACACCTGTACTTTGTTCTGAAGATTCTTGCTACATTGGAAGGTCTCTCTGCTGGTTATGTTTGTAGTTTCTTGTTTCACCACACTTTTGAAAAACACCAGTTAAATGGTTCTCCAAATGCTAATATTGTAACACACACACACACCCCCCCCCCATGATGTGTACAATCTCAAGTGTGGAGTGCAGATCAGTTGGAAAAGCTGTCACAATTAGTGATGTCCATGGACAGCCAGAAGAGTGGTAAAGCTCAGCCTAGAAAATAAAGACATGAACAGTTTGAAGGAAAATAATGTAGGTGAGTGTTAGAGACCTTTTCAAGGAAAGATGGAGACCCGCCTGGATAGATACATCCTAAAGCAATCTTTTACAGATGTTGGTAGAACACTGTGTAGAAAGAAAATGTACACACACACATACATCCAAACATCCATTCATATTTGTGTGTGTGTTTCTCCATACTTTTACTACTCCTTGTAAGTAGTAAAGGAGAATTCAGGAGAAAAATGAGTGTCAAATATCTTTGAGTGACCCATTTGGAGGTCAAATTAATCCTCTGAAACTAATGCAGTATGTATCAGCACTGAAAGTGACCGTATTACTTGAAGAAGAAAGGTGGTAATTCAGAATCATGTAGATTAATGTGTGCAGGGTTACACAGTGCACACACAAAGAAATAAAGAAATAGGGAAATTAAGGTCAGTTGAAAGAAAACCTGGAATAGAACTGAAATCAGAAGAAATCAACAGAAGATCCAGACTGGAAAGTCAGCTTTGCTTGGTGCTGTAACACAGATTCCACTAAGATCTAGGTAGGGTTCAGAAAGGAAGAGTTCATTTGGGAACATTTTTACAACTACTAACATTGCTGGTATAAAAAGATTTAATTTTGATTTCCAGGAATTGTCATATTGGCTCAGTGCAGTGATTAATCTTTTCTAGTGTCTTGTCTCTGACAGGGTCTAGGGTAAGACATGTTGGAGAAGTAGCTGAAATTCCATAATAGAAATTACCACATATCCTGCTCATCATATCCCTACTAAGCAAAGAGGAAGATTCAAAGGATAGACCATTCTCTGAGCTTTGTTGTGCTTTCCTAATGGTGTTAGATAGCACACTTAACATCTGACTTTATATACACATATTGGAGTTACCCATTCTGTATTATTTGTTGAATATACATGTACATCTTAAATGTATATCATGGGGTTTTTTTAATGTTTATTCTGTCAAAATTACTTTTAAATCATGACCAGCTGTATCCCACTATACTCAATTATATGTAAAACTACATAGTCAATAGACTCCTTGCCCAAAGGTCTTAAAAACCATTGGTGTGCCAGGGGCCTGAACCCACCAGGTTTTGCTGCAGCCACTTCCTCCCTTCCCTTGTGTTTGGCTGACTGTGCCCAAGGCCATCAAGTTCTTATGTGGTGCTGCTGTTCAACAAGGGGTCTGCCCTGGCTGGTAAAACAACCCAATTGTGGGGAGGAGCTGTGAGAAACCTTTTCTGGAGACCACCTGTTATCTCAGGAGCTGCACTGCATCTCTGGACTTGTCACTGAGGCCCATCAGCCTAGATGATCCCACTCTTGCTTCTCTGTCTTGGCTCTTCAGCTATCCCATCCCCATGACAATGCCATGGCTGCAGGAGACCATGGTTGCCCTCCCTGTAACAACATCTCTGGCTGCAGTGATATGGAGTTAGGCAGGGGAAGGTCACTGCTCCACCCTGTCCCACTGCCTCCATGCTCCTTGGTGTCACTCCAGAGACTACTCTTTCTGCTGTCTCACAGATGTGTGGTGCCTTGAGCATGTATTATTTGCACAGATATAGTCTTCCCACAGTTGCCAGATAGATGTACACATTTAAAGACATGTACCTCTTGACCACTTGGAGCTTATCATGCAAAGGCATTGAGACTGTCCTGTGGAGCTTTTTAACTGTAGGACAGAGCAAATGCCTCTGCAGAAGAGGTTGCTCAAAGGGAACTAAAGAGAAGCTTGGCTATGAAATAAGCCCTGAGGCAACTCTGAAACCACTGAAAAAGAAACAGTGAAGGATTCATCAGGCACAGATGCCCCTGTTAAAAAGATGTTCTTTGTGACTAACAGTTTAATTGCTGGGTCTTATCGACTACAAAGAAGAAAATAAGTGGGAATAGAAACATGTGAATAGATGTGCTGATAGTAACTAAGCCATACCAAAATGCTGTGTACAAGTTGATGGTTTTATAATGGGCACATCTGCCCACCTCACAAAACCACTGCAAAAATTGGCGGGATTTGAAGCATCTGCTGAGAAAATTTCAGCTTTGGAATAGCAATAGGTGTTAAATGTTGGGAGTTATGGAGTTCAGCTGCAAATGTCTTGATTTTGTTCGTTTCTTCTTGTGCTCTCTGAATGAGTTCTAAATCCTGACCTCAGCAGGCACATTTTCTTTTGCCTTTTTGCTGAACACCCACTGAGTTGTCCATTTTCCCCCCTGCTACTGAAAGTTGACTTTGAGCCTTTTATGGTCTTTCTGTATAAATCAGGCTGTCCTTACACTCTATCCACATAACAGAGCTAACAAGTTTAACAGGTATTTCCATGAACCTCTCATTCTTCTAGAAATTCTAGTGCTTTTGGCACTGCATCTCTCAGAAGATGTCAAATATTCACTACAGAGCTTCTTTACACAGGTTGTATCACATTTCCTTGTAGTATAACGCTAAATCAGACAGATTACTAAGCTTTCCACTCTTGCTGTAGATAATGTACATCTTGGGACCTTCTATTGCCTTGTGAATATTTTGCACTCTTACAAAATAGGTAAATTATTCCCCAGTAGAGAAGTCTTCTCTGAAATATTAGCATGAACAATTCTCCTTACAGGATATGGCTATTCAGATTCCCCACAGCTATTTATTTCAGCATAACTCCCAACCAGTCCTAATGTTCTTTGGCAAATCCACCCACATCCCATAAGCAACTTCTTCTGCTCCCCGCTTCTGCCTGTCTGGATTTGAAATATCTCCTGCTTTTCTGCCAGCAGGGTCTTCCATCAGAAACCATCACTTCTGTGTAAGCAGATTTCTGATGTCTATGTGTTTATACACCTGACTGTCCCATTGGGCTTTATTTAGTTAGTTTTACACAGTGCTCCTCTGTTCATGGTTCTGTAATATCACCCTGTTCTTTATCAAATAAAAACTTTTCTATTTCAGTCACTTGTTCTCTGCCTTGGGAGCAAGATTTCTTCTGGAAATTTTGGGGTTTTTTCTACCCTTATTTAAATTATCTAGATAAAGAGAAGGAAAAAAAAAGTAAACAACAAAAACCCAACAACCAACCCAAACAACAACAACAAAAAGTACAATGAATCTCCAAAGCATTGCAAATTGGTCTTCTGTTGTCAGGGAACAGCTATGATTTAAGTTAAATGACAGGCAGAAGTAATGCCTCATCTTTGCTGTTCTTAAGAGCTCCAGGAGAAATTTCAATGTTCAGGCATACCATTAGCTTCTCACTTTCCAATGTTTCTGGCCGGTAAAGACATCTCTTCCACACAGGTTATTTCATTGCCAACTCCCAGGAAATTTTTTGCTTTAAAATAGAATGCACCCTGATGCTTTACAGATACCCTGGAAGACGATATTGCAAGGGTGAGCATTGTTAGAACGCTCCAGTGACATCCTCTTAAAGATCTCCTCTGTGTGCTCAAGAACTCAAATATAGTCTATGCAGCATGTCCTGTAGCCTGACTGAAGCCTGATAACCCTAGCATTCCAGGCTCTTCTGTTTCTGAAGCTCTTCTGTGTACTGAGTTAAGGGGTGACATTCACCTGTACTCAGTCCTTAGGAGCACTGTTCAGTATCTGGCTCCATGAAGACTAATTGTAACTCCTTTTATTTATCATCCACAAAAAAAACTAAAGAAGATCACCAAATTTTATAGATAAGCCTAAGGTCATTACTTAAAATGGACAGTTCAACTTTAATGGTTTGATATAAAACTTAAAATTTAAGAAATATTTTAACAACTCCAGATACCTGAAATCAAAGTAATGCCATTATGTGTTGTAGAACGTTATGTTTGCTAAGGCTGAATGTCCTTGGGACTCACTTGAATAATAGTGCATAGTTTAACTAGAGATCAAAATCCCTAATTGCCAAATGTATGGACCAGCACATTTAGCTTTCATAAAATACAGAGGGAGATGATGTTGCTGAAATGATTAGCAGGACCAAATCCAAGTCATAAACAGGATGGGGATTTCCATTCTTCTAACTCACAATGATTTGGTCCCTAAGCCAGTGACTTTATGGTCTGAAATAAAGACATCTGTAGATATCTGTTTCTGGGGTTACACAGGCAGTTTTCTCCTAAACATATATCCCAAACTGATTTTAAATATTATTGGTGGCTTTGTATGATAGTTTTAGGTTAATTGCTATGTGAGAAAGATAACTTAAACCTCTTTGCTTGTGGTGTACTAGTTGTATAATTTATTATCTCATACATGAGATACTCAAAAGCACTTACCTGAGAAAACCACAGTTCACTGTGTTTGCAATTTTGTTTCCTTCTGAATAAGGGAAAATAATTTATGGTGTTGACTGTAGGTCTGGGGGCTATACCTACATATATAAGAAGTTCAGTACCATAGGCAGAGGTCCATCTAATTCCTAGGACCTGGTGTGGACATTTTTTCCTCATTTCAGGTGAGCTTTACTTCAAACAAGCTCCCCTTTAGTCCAGAGAACAAAATAGTTGTGGCAACTGGAGGGCAGTACATGTGTTCCTCAATCTCATCTTTCAGTTTGATTTAATTTTTAACGAATCTGTTTAATTTGAAAAGAATCCTCTCAGACCCCATCATCACATGAAGCAAAGCATGCTAAATGGCAAATGTGAGATCTGCCTTCAAAAGCACATTCATTATCTGAACTAAAGCACAAATGTAGGGATGCTCTGTATGAAAATAAACACAGCTGCACTAAAAGGATTTGTTTTATGTCAAAGTCCCATACTCTGGGATTTGGCTATAAAATCCTTAGTATGCCTGAAATACGGCAGCTTGTCCCACTGTCACTTCCGCATGAATGCCTGCATTTATTATTTCATTGTTTTTAACATTTTGCAGATTGCTGAAAAAGAAACTCAGAATACCCCGATCTAATTTACTAATTGGTTTAAAAATCACCTCGGATAAACTATGTAATTATACAGAGAAATAGTGATTTCATTCCAAGTGTATTATTCTGTCTGTGTAACTGCTTTTTCTGTGTTGTACACATTCAGATGCTGCTGAGGTTTTATAGCATGCTGCCTATTTACTAACTGCCTGCTTACAAAGCTTTAAGAATGTGTGTATGCAGCATTTAAGGAAATATTAATTTTGTCTGCTTTCTGTCAAATAAACAAATCTAATTCAGCCTGCTCTTGGATGATAGAATGGCAGTTTAATATCCATTTGACTTAGTGTAACTAGCTAGTTATAAAAAAAGAAACAGTTTAAAGCTAACAGATTTTCTTCTTTTTTTTCCCATCTTTCATTGCAATTTCTAAAAAATCAATGTAAAAGCAGTGTGATACAAATTATCATTAGCTGGAAATTACCTTGACTGGAATCTGAGGCATGTAGTTGAGCTAGAGGTGCTGGAACTAGAGCAGTCAAATGTAGTTCCAATTAAAAATTATAAATTAGATCTGCAAGAGTGTGGGACTGCCTGCCTTGTGAATGATCTTACTTTCATATACATATATGAAAAGGTCACTGAGTTCCTGAACTTATGGAGATTAAAGTAAATAGACTCTATGTCATAGTGTACCAGGAGAAAAACAAGTACTTTGAAACAGCTCTCCTTAGGATGTAACATTGTGGCTGTATTTCTTATCACAGCAACTTTTTGTCCTTTCTTTTGTGGATGTAAAAAAGAAGGAAAAGCTAACCAGTTAAGAAACTAATGGTCTCAGAAGAGCCAATTAGTTAAGAAAGTTTGTTGGCATGCAAGAGTCATAAGTTCAAGCTCTCCTTCTTCTACAGCTCCAAACATTGCAGTATTCTTGGGTGATCATGTTCTTCTAGCCTGGATCTTCTATGCTCTATCAGTCTAGACCAATACAGGAAATAATTTAAATTTTCATTTTGGGGATATTTCTGTCTGGTCCCCAGACTACCCTGAATCTTAGAAACCATCCCTAAAGCTGCTACATTTCTATGAATGGCAGTGTTGATGGAACAATATATTCCTGCGAGAACACTTTTTGCCAAGCCAACTGTACTTGGATTTTTATCTTTCACCTCTCAGATATTTTATTGCAACCTGCTTGATATGTTGAGCACACTTTCCCACGTAAGGTCAGATTCCTCAGCAGCAATGGTTTCAGGGTCACTTTTCACTTAAATGAACAAACATTCAGTTTCTGAGATAGAGCTAGAAACCAGCTTTAATGAAGAATTGGCCATTGTGCTGTCAATAACAAAGCTGAGAACTTTATATCTGGAACATAAGGTTACCTGATGTTTTTATTAGAAGGGACATATGTGATGATGTGAGACATTTTCAAAGCAGCAGATTCTCTCAGCTTGAAGCTCTGTGTTAGAAAGAACTGAATCAATCCTTGTGAAACTTTTCCCTATAGGTACACCTTTATAGTTTACCTACAGCACTTCAACATGACCTCATGGATTCCCAGACTTGTCTCAGTTTGCATACAGCTCCTCTGCAATATTACTTGAATGTGTTATATTCCTAACACTGATGTACTCTGAAATTGTTAAAATACTGTGGCTAGACAAGCTTAAAATCAACATAGGAAAGCAAAGAGAAGAGCTCTTGATTAAGGAGATGGAGCTGCTGCTATGAAAGCATCAAATTAAGCATGGTAAACTTGTGTCAAATACTAATCTGTTCCCCAAACTGTAAGTGAGCACTTCATGCAAAGCTGCCTTGGCAGCTGCGGTTGAGGATTAGCTCAGCAGGCTCTCCCAAGGCGGTGTCTCCTGGAGTGGATGCCCCTGCTCTGTATCACCTCATTCCTATGATACCTGTGCAGTGTAAGCATGCCACTGTGTGCAAATGAATCTTCAAAGCACTTGCTAGGAAAGCCTCCTTTCCCCTTCTTCTGCCTAATCAATGTAGGGAAGTTGATTGTACTGCACTTTGCTGTTTGTGCAAATGCAGATGAAGCCTTTACGAGCTTGTCTGTCATTGGGATAGACAAAGCCCTTTTGATGTGTTGATTTTCCATAGGCTTCTCATCCCTGTTTCAGAAGATGTTTGAATTGCAGTCTTTCTGGCTCCTCCCTTCCTAGACACAGAGCTTGTGCTGTGAAGCTTTTCATGGTGCCACAGCAATTTACAAGGGATTATATTTAAGATGTTCCTGATAGTCTTGCAGTGCGTGATAAATTGCTGGGTTTGTCCAGAGGTTGCATGAGGCATACTAAGAATACAAGTTTCAATGTAATGTTTTGCTTACTGCCCACCGTTGCAATGTCTTTGAACTCCTGGTGGTCATAATAGAGTCTTCAGTCCAGCCTTCCAAGCAACATCTACATGTAAGAACAACTTTTTATCTAATGTCTTTCTTTTTCTGCCTGCTTGTAACTAACACATCCATATGTAACCACATATACATATGAAAAATCAAATTGTTGAGTGGGAAAAGCAGAGACTCATAGAAGGTGATATGGCCAAATACTGTTCTTTTAACTAGGCATTAAATTTTGATAAAGGATGTACAATGGAAGCACTTCCTTTAAATTTTGGAAAGAATATATATGACTATATATATATATGAACTGAAAGTGTTTTGGTTTTTTTGTTGGTTTTTTTTTTTATAGAGATAGATAGATAGATAGATAGATAGATAGATAGATAGATAGATAGATAGATAGATAGAAGCTAAAGCAGCTTTCCAGGCATTTTAACTCTCTGCTGCTATTTAACAGCACAATCAATAGTTCTGAAAAGGGAAAGTAATTTGCAATGCTAATTGCAAGTCACAAGTGGGAGAGTTCTGAGTGGGTGGAAGAGCTGTTTGCTTGCTGTGGGACATTTCATTGCTGCTGAAGTTCTGATACTTGTAGTTCTTTTTATAAAACAATTATCTGCTAAGCCCTTGGCTGACTGCACAGAGGAATAATTCCTAAGTCAGAGAAGGACAGTGGCACTTCCTCATGTAGTGGTTTTCTGGAAGGTTTTGGCGGTTGTCTCAGTGCTCTCACTGAAAGGAGGGATGCAATGCACAGCTGCTGACCATGGAGTTTGCAGGACCAACAATCTTTGATAGCCTTTTGAGGTCTACAAGGTCCATACCTTCATCCATGGTTTTGTCAAATATGTCTTGTCTTTTCCTATTTTCTGGTATCTACCTTTTTGTATTATTATTTCTGAATATTAAATTCATTCTGAATTTTGATTTCTGAATATTAAATGATTTCTGAATATTTTTACCTGTGGTATGACCTGAATCTGCCAACCTTATTTAACCTGATTAGTGCACTACTCTGTGCATGCAGTTTTTTTGGCCACAGCTGAAATATTTGCAGACTAAAGTACAAATCAGTGTGACAGAGGATGATAAAACTGAGTTTGTTCCTCCTCTCTCCCTCCTTAAGCTAGAGTTAGTAAAAATGGAATAACTCAGCCGATTCCAGTGGGCTTAGCCACAATATATCCAGGAGTTGGGCTAGCACAGCCCAGCTTTAGACTGTCACCAGGAAACTTGGCTGTTGATGATGAAATAAGTCACAAGGACATAGGATAACTGTGTGATGGTATGCAGACATGTCATGCTATGAACAGAGTCTTCCTTGTCAAAGGGTTTCAGAAATTTTGCTGTTAATATTATTTATTTGTATTTCAGGATTGTTCACTATCTGTCAGTAGGACTGAAACCCCATTGTTCTGTCCATGAAATAAGGATAGCTGAGGGATCAGGCAATCGGGAACAACAGGGACAATCTAGCACAGGGATGGTTCAGTACCTGTGCTCCAAAGACTCACCTGCCATGCAGGATCCAGGTGGATTGTGCTTGTGGGATTTAAAATCACAGCTTTTTTCCTGGATATTTGACATGGAACTCAGGAGTTTTGAAGACACTGGGCCTGCACACCGATCCACAGCATATAAATCTCTGGCTATGAATATCTCCTAGTTTAGTTTGTAACAAGCTAAATGAACTCCAAGCACTTAATGAATTATTAGTGGATCATTACATACTGTGTAAATAATGAAAGAAATCAACAAATAAATACCGTGAATATCAATTTAAAAAAAAAAAAGAAAGAGTAACATTGATGAATTGAGACAGGTACTGAAGCAGCAGTAAGATTCTTGTTAGAGGAAATGCTCTAATTGAACTCTGGTAAAGTGTGTCTTACTTGGTTAGCTTACATGGTTAACTTGAGGCTCCTTGAAAACATTTCTTGGTGAGAGCTCATCTCTTTTCTCGAAGCAGATCCAGCTGAGATAGTGGCAGCTCAGCCTGGAGCAGCATGCCCAGAGGGGATGAGCAGTCTGTGCAATGCAGGTCTTAGCAGGCTTGCTCAGGTCAGAGGGTCAGGTAGCTTCGTTCATGTGATGCAGAGTTTGAGTTAATGTGTTGACAAGGCTGCTAGCTTGGACCTGATGCAGATGTGGTACTCCTGCTCCTGGACATGAATTGTCTGGAGTGGAGTGCTTGAACGCTGAATGAACTTTCTGAGTTAAATCCCCTGGGCTCAGAATGATATTTTCCAATGAAAGTTTATTTCCTCTGAACATTTCCAACCAATTATTCCAATCTCCTGTTAGTTTAAGCATGTAAAAAAGTTTTTATGAGAAAGTATTATTCCAGTGGCTGGCCAGCCACCTCAGTCTGAGGTTTAGTGTGCTTTCCTTATTTGCACTTAATCATAACTTCATTATTTCTAACAGATTCTGTGAAAGTTATTGTTCATACAAATTGAAAGATCTCTAGAACTCATTACAAGATTATAAGGTTAATCTTCACACCGGTAGAGAGATTCTTCTTTCCAAAAACTGATTATTTCTTATGTCTTTCACAGACATCCATGCATTACTGAGGGTGTGATTAATGCTCTTCCTACTAACCCTACAGGCCAGCAATTTCCCTCAACTTTCCATAGCTGTATTTCAACTTTTAAATAAAGCAAATTCACCCTTCTGACAGACAGATATTAATATTTGTTTTAAACAACATTAAGGCTGTGATATAAAATCCAGGCAGTGTTAAAACAAGGTTCACATCATCTCCTTTAATCAAATGGCTTTGTGACTTGCTACGTGCTTGGTGTGCATTTTTAGCTTAAATGTGGTAGGATTTACAATTTCATGGGCTTCATGGACAACACTTTTACCTTTGGCAAACCTGGTTATATCTTCCAGCATGGGGTTGCTCACCATGCTAGCTCACACTCTATTGTGATGATACCAAAAATAATGTTCTAACATGTGTGCACCAGGTGGAATAACACGTTGAAGTGATTTAGAAGAATATAGCGTATGCAAGTCTTCACTTCTGGCTATTCTTTGTCAAGAGCTGGGAGAAATTTGGGAAGAGATTCAAATGTTTATATAAATAAAAAATATAAATAGAAAAATTACATGGAAAATGTAAGAAGCTGACTGAGTGAGATTTGAATCTTGGAGAATAAAAGCATACAGCAATACTTTGTTCAGATAGTAGAAAGAGAAGTAACACTGTTTTTATTTCGTTCAAATAAATGTCAGCATTTTAAGAGCTAAGCCATTACATTAAAAAATAACAAACTTTACACTAGCTCAGATTCAACTTGACAAAAAGTGAAAGTATATTGAGAAGTCTGGTTTTGTCATCGGAGTGACAGCAGCTTCTTTTGTCACCTCAGAGATGAAAAAACTAAAAATGTGTTATATTAGCAATGAAGAAGCACACTCACAGTCCTCTGACATAATTTCATTTTCAGTCCCTGGTTAGGAGGCATAATTGGAAAATGAGAAGGACTAAATGTTCTTTATGTGCTCATTTCTTTTCAAAGCTGTGTGAGTGTGAGGGGGGTTTGGAGATTTGGATTAGAGATGTAACAGTTGGGTAGTGACTAACATAACAGGGTCATAATCAAAGTGGTTCAGGTCTTGTCCTGTATAATGCATAACACTAGAAAATGATCCTGAGAACCAAAATTTGAGGCTGCATTATTTTACCCTTCATTCTTTTACCCTATAGGTAGAAGGGGCAGGGATTATGAGATGCCCAAACACCAGGACCACAACCTGTGGTTGTGTGCACTAGAGAGACTACATTTAACCCAAGGACTTGCAGGATGCCTTGAGCCACAGAGTCACTCTGTTCAATTTGATTTGCCCAAATTGTCTTTCCAGATACTTGCCTTCCTGCACTACTCCCTTAATGACTACCTCTGCATTTTGGCCTCTGTTCTGCAAAACCTTTTATGTGCTTGCAGGGTGGTGCATGGATGGGTTTCTCTAATGGCTCTAAGTGTCCCTGTGTACCACACAGCAGCTGGCGGGCAAACCTGGGGTGCTTTGATCTGCCTCTGGCATCTGACGTTTGTGTACCCAGATCGAGCGCTGGTGAACAGACTATTGAACCTGTGAAGTTCCGTGTCAGCAAGTCTCTATTCCACTTTTCCTGACTCACAAATCAAATATTTCATTCTTGAGCGCCGTGAGAGGCTCCCTCAGCAGTTGACAGATTTGACAGTCACACTGCACTTCAAAGAACTTCAGAGGGCTGTTAGCAGTAACAGGGATTTTCACAAGGTTGTATTTTTAGCAGAGTCTGAAAGTATGACTTGACATATAGTACAGTGATCACAACCTTACTCTGAGCACAATAGGCTGCTTAATTTATGATTTCTTTTGGAAATAAAAAAAATCAGCATCGAATATTTAACATTGTCAAAGGTTCTGTATAAGAAACACAGAACTACAGAAATGCTGGGTAAGCATTTCTTAAAAGTAGCTCTGATTGCTTTTTTTTTCACTCCATAGTACGATTGATGCCCTAGTTTTCCCTCCATTGTTTATTTCTTGGATTTATGGCAGCTACCATTACAGTCAAAGACATAGGGTTATAGCAAAAATACGATAGCAGACTGGTTTTAACTAAATATTTTATGTAATATTTGGATGAAAGGAAGAATTTTCTGTTCTGGAACATTCATTATCTGAAATAATTTCCAGAGAACAATGACATATGTTAAATCTCCCTGTCTTATGGCTGCCCATGTGTCTCCTTTTTGACTCATCCAGGCATGTGGCCAATGATGAATATTTCTAAAGGGAAAAAATAATATTTTTAAAATCTAATGGAACATGCCAAGGTCAATGAATTGGCAAAAGTTGTTCAACTTTCTCTTCCTACTTTTTCATATTTTCCTTATTCTTAATTCACCTGTTTCTGCCACAAGGTATCATCCATCCTTTCCAACTAATGAATTCAATGAGTAGGAAACTAAAGCAAATAGAATGTGAACTTGCGATTATCTTAACGCACTGGCTCAGAATCATAGAATCATTCAGGTTGGAAAAGGCCCTTGGAATCACCAAGTCCAACTATTAATCTTATTACAAAGTTCACCCCTAAACCATATCCTTCAAAACCACATTCAAGCAACCCTTAATGGTGACTCATTCCCTGGACAGCCTGTTTCAGTGTCTGACCACTCTTTCAGTGAATTTTTTTTCCTTAATGCCCAGTCAAAACCTACACCGGTGCAGCTTGAATCCATTCCCTCTTGTTCTATTGCTAATTACCTGTGAGAAGAGACCAGCACCAACCTCTCTACATTGTCCTTTCAGATAGTTGCAGAGAATGATGAGGTCTCCCCTTAGCCTTCTCTTCCTCAAACTAAACAGTCCCAGCTCCTTCAATTGCTCTTCATAAGATTTGTTGCCCATGAACAAATTGCTTGCATGGTATTGCATAGAAACCTTCTCACCTTTTTATTTCTTGTTCTTTTCTGAAGTATTTTCTTGTGTAGATATACCTGACCCTGTGTGTTACCTAAAAGATGGGACTTGACTCCATGTAATAAACCTGTTATCTTTTTTTGGCATTCTCTAGATTGATGTGTATGGCTGTGTTGTAGCTTGTGCAAACTCACTGTAAATTTGCTGAGCTAATACCACTGCAAATGCTTGTCTAGACATTTGGCAAATGCTTGTGGTATATATTCACTCACCTGAATAGGAGTATGTGTGTAATGGAACAAATCTTTCAGGTTACCGTTTGCATGGTGATTGTTCAACTTTAAGTTGACACTATTCTAAATCACTGTAGATGTACTAACTGATCTGTATGTGTCCTCTATGGCGAGGCTGTGCCACTCACTGCTGGATGTCTGCTTTCTGCAGTGTTATCTGTGAGGTGGTACCTCCTCAGGCCTTGGTGGGGGGTCTCTCCATCGTAGATAGCAGTGTGCATCTTGTGCTTCTAAAACAGACATTGAGGTGCTTTCTGTTGACTAACATGAAATAAACTTACTGAAAATTCAAAGGTTACAGTGGAAGATTTCTAGAGAGAAGCATTTTTTTGAAGCTGGGTTGCTGAGTGCTTTGTTTTCTCTTACACCATGTTGTTTCTCTTATATCATATTTGTCAGCACTACTTCCTGCTCTTTAAGGATGTATGTAAATGACATTTCTCTTTATCAATTGGCTTAAATTTAGTTTTTCAGCACTGCTATGAATGTGAAAAAATCACTTCAGGAATGCTGATTTGTTAAATTCAGTTCACATACTTAATGAATTTTGTGTCTTTATTTTTATTTTTTTTTTAACATGAAAAGATGTACTGAGTCTTTATATCTGTTTTTCTGGTTTATTCTAGATACATGGAAACACATTTCTAAAGCTTGAAGTATAGTAATACTGTTTAATACTTTATATGGATTTATTCACAATGTTTTAAGCTTAGTTGGAGGATTAATTTGTGTTGCATATTTTTTCATCATGTGAATTTGTCTACAAGAAAGAAAAGATCAAAAGAAACATATTTATTATTTTAAGGAATTACTGTGATTTTTTTTTTCCCTTTCTTTTGTAAAGGATATGAAACAATGAAAAACCACAAAGATTAAAAACTGTTATAGTGAAGAATATAGTCTCTTTAAAATCTAGGTAGCATTGTAGTGCATCTGAATTGTTATTCTATGAATCGTTGATGTGACATAAAATTGCAACTGTTGAGATAGGGAGTGGGATAGAAAGCCATAAGAGAGTGGCAGCTGACTGTTAACAACCTCCCCTAATTTCTAATGTGATGCTGATGGAGAGAAACCTCTCAGAATTCTCTTATTCTTATTTGTATTTTTTCTACCTACATTTTAATTGATTCAACCTATAGTTAAAATTAAAACTAAGAAAAAAATGAAATGGATTCTTTAAGTGAGCTGTAGTGCAGATGTGTAGGCATCAGAGAGCATTTTGCTTTCCACAGCTGTCTGACTCTGACCCTTCTGCAGCCTCCTCAGCCTCTCTTCATCTCCAGAAGAAGAGATGTCTTCCTGCCTACACCTCTGCTATTTTGTGATGGTTATCTCAGGCTGTTTGTAGTGGAGACTTTATATTCCAAATCTGTCACCTTGAAAAAGATCTGGGTTGCCTGGGTTACAGATTATGCTGTGAAAAGATGGTACTTACACAATGACCTTGTGGGATCCCAGATAACTAATAGATGGAAGTTTTTCTTTCATGCATCTCAAATATATGTTTGCCTTTCCAGGTGAAAGTGGACCTTGTGTTGATAACATTTTCACCTTAACTATAATCTTCTTAGCATGTATGTTTTGAAAAACCATGGGTTCTTTTTTATATTGATTCAGGAGGCTTCTGCTTTGTCATGCACTAATGAAGAATATAGTATGAAACACAGCATCTCCATATAGGTTTGGGCAAGCAGTCAAGTCAGAAGGGCGAGAACTTTCCCCTGCTGCTGAACACTGGTAACTGAAGGCACACTGTAAATCTATATTGTGGCTGTCTTACCATTTTCCCTGACCACTGAGGCAGACAGTCAGACAGTGACTTCAGTTTGTGGATTTGACTTAGCAATGACACCAGAGGGACTTAGTTTGAATTTACAAAAATGAATCTAATTCATCAGCATAGAGGGTGGTAACGAGAATGTTCAGATGGGAAAAACTGTTTGTTGTGGTCCATTTTCATCTCCTCAGCGTGCTCATGCCTGGGAGGGCAGTGTAGACATGAACTCAAGATTAGCTAATGTCTTGAGCATCCTATGCCACATGCCATCCCAGCTTGATGCAAGCTCTTCAAATGACCTTTGAGAAGAATGGAGCCCTGTTGGTGCAGCACTATATGTGAATGAACAAAGCCCAGCACTATGCCAGTGGAGTGTGGGACCAGATCAGTTCACTCTCCTGTGCTGACAGAGCAACGGTTGAGTTACCCAGCAAAGCTCTGCAGTGATTTGAATTCATCCTTTATTTATAACATGGCACCAGACCTGAAGGATGCTGGCATAGAAGCTTCTGCTCTTGATGCCAAAACGACTCTGAGTTGTTGTGCTGGTAGTTAGTTGGGAGAGGGAATGTGTTTGATAGGGTTTTTTTAATGATAACCTGTTATATTTTGTGAGCTGAGTTTTAGATTGTGTAGGTGATGAGGAAACTACAGAGAGTTTGTAGTGAGATACAGTGGTGCTTTGAGGTGGACCCATAAACAGCTGCAGAATAGTTCCTCACTAGTGAAAGATCTTTACTTATGGCCTTTATGGAGAAAGAGGCTTGTACAATCTATGAGTCTGTCTCTAAACATTACATTTTAGCTTGAAATATGTTGTTGAGAAACAACCAAAATATATTGAGCAAAATATAGAAAGCAAAACACACTGCCTTTGAATCAAGTGAACAAGGCCAATTTAAACCAGCTGAGCTAGTAATATTTATATTCTCCAGCTTTCCCTAAGTATTATAAAAAACTGCCTAAATTTAAAAAAAGTCACATAGATTATCATAATGGAAAAAAACCATTCTTTTTCATGATGAGGGCCATAACTGCATCTTGATTGAATAACAATAAATCTAGTGAAGCACATTAACTAAAAACTAAGTAGAAGTTTTAATTAAATCCACAGCAGTGTCTATTTTTCAGTGTACATAGGAAGAATCAGGGTATGATGTATTCCTTTGACTGAAGAATGTTCAAGTTCCAGATGGACAGCACTTTAATTAACTTCATTTTCTCTCTTTTCTCAGCTGAGGTCCTGCTGCATTATGATTCTTAAATGCAATGTTTTGGAAAATATAGATTTCTCACTGTGTGACTGTTAAACATTTCTGTTTCCAGGAGGCTGAAAACCTTCAAACTTGGTACTCTAAAAGTTGTGGTGGCAAGGGGGATGTGGGGAAGCCAGAGTGAAGATTAGAGAAGTGTGAAGTGTGTCCCATTCAAAGTCTGGTGTGCAGTGCATACTTTTAATGGAGCTACTTCTGTTTCTGCTGTTAGCCAGCTGTAGTGTGACACTGGGGATCTGCTCAGTAAAATGATAACACTTTCACAACAGTTTGTCCCTGGCTGGTTGACAAACTGGAAGTAGCAGTATCATTACTGAACAAGAGCCCAGAGTCCCCTCCTTGTCATCCTCATACACTGATCTAATTGCTAAGTCAAAAGACAGCATCTGTTTCACAGGTTACAGTTGAAGAATTTGTAAAGTACCCAAGAGCATGGGTCAAGATTCTCCTCAAGTCTGACTTCATGGGTGTGGATAAATCTTCACAAGGGTTTTACACAACTCAGTAAAAAGGCTGAGGGAAGGGATCTGTCACTAGTGGCAGCCAATAGCAATCCTTCTTTCCCTGCCAGTCATTAGAAATATATTTTATAGCACATTTCAGTAAGCAAAATATGTCAGGTGTTATGCATGTAGTAACAATAATTTATCTTCTCAAACAGTTTGGATTTCATGAGAATGGTACCAGCCAAATGAGACTGGCCTTTGTAAACTGAGCATTTGGAACAGCTTCATTGGAAAGAGAAATGCAGTGCCAGGGTGTCTACACCATATTTTATAGCCATGACTTTATTGCTACCTGGAAACTGCAGAATTAAGACACACAGGGTGTCAGATAGCAGACTAATACCATCTAAACCAGTGAGTTGTCTGTGAGTTTGGCACATCAGAGAAGACATGCCACACCATGCCATAGGTAATGTTAGGGAACATGGTGTTTCAATTCTTAAATCAAGGTTGAAACTTAAAGATTGTACTTTTTTTTTCCTCTGTGGATTGTGATTTAGTGTGTTTCCTTTTTTTTTTTTTTCCCTTGTCAGCACTGTATATAGGATGTCTTGAGTCTCAGTGGCTTTTGTGAAAGCTTCTGCTGGGTCTTCAAATGATCTAAGTTAATATTATTAAGGGTAGAGTTACTGAGATCTCCGAGACAATACTACTGACATAAAAAAAATATTAATAATAATAATTTATTTTTGTTACTGCTGATTGTGCTGTTACCTTTAGGACAAGAGAACGAGAGGAAGCTTTGAGTGGAGGTGTAGTTGTTTAGCTCTCTGTCTTCCTTGTTGAGACAGAATATGACAATGCTGCAGTGCAGAGATACTTGAGTTATCTTTAAACTAATTATGTTGGGTACTGGAAGCATGCTGGCTACAGCAGAGTGCAGTCCAGTATGTTCTGATTTTCCCTGCCAAAAATCTTGGGAACTTGGGCATCAGTGGACCAATAATAACAAACAACACTGTCTGGATAGGATTTTATGGGGGAGTTCATAGTTCTGAAATGTTTCATATTCCCTACACTGCTACCCCTTGAATCTGTAGTCTTTTATCTCTCTTTCCTAACTTCAAAGGAAAAAAAAGAAGCAAACAAGGATGACAGGATACAGAAGCTGTGGGCAATACATCATCCAATAGCAGATATCTGACTGCAGCTATTTCTCATATGAGGGGTGTGTGCAGTAATTCCATTAGGCAAAGACAAATAGTTAGGATTTGAGTGGAATGAGAAGACAGGACTGGTTGCAGTGGTCAGGCTCAGAGCTCAAGCTTAATGACCACCAATACATCTGGCCCCCTTTGTCCAACCCTACTCCATTTCCCATGCATGGTCTCCCATTCACCTCGATCACCTCACCTTCTCCACCACTATCGCCTCTCCAATCAGTGGAAGAATTGATATTTTAATTAAAAGGATTTGCAGGATAGCACACAATACCTAGAAACTTTAAAACTACCTACCTTAAAACTGAGAACTTAGACCTAAGTTTAGTGGAAGACATTTGTATTTAGTCCCAGCCCAAACTTCTTTGGACTAAAGAGGCAAATGGAGTCCTGAAAAACATAAGGTATTTTAAAAACTTTATTACTATTTTAAAAACTCCTGAACACTTCTGAGTTTTAAAATTTTTCTTTGTTCTTAGCAGAAAAAAAAAAGAGGTGAGAAGTATAAAAAATGGAAATGCAGATATTTAATACTCATGTTAAACAGTTTTATTAAAAAATTGAATATAAGATTTAGAACTTTGGCATTTAAATATCTAGCTCCTTCTGGTATCCTTCACAGAAGGAAATACTGGATGTGGGTATAAAAGAAGGGTAAAATATGATATTAATTTGCACTGAAATAGCAAATATTCTACAGTAGTTTCAGGTCATTAATCTACCTTCTTGCTAAGGGAACTACCTTGATACGGGATTTACAGGGCAGGCATCAATTTAATGGTTCACCATAAGTTTGGGGAAAATAGGAAAGGGCAGGATACTGGAGGATACATTATATCTTGGTACATTAAAATCAATGGCAAAACTTTCTTGGCATAAAATGGTCTATAGATAGTTTCTAATTCCAGCAATGCTGCTGAACCGTAATTTCCTGTCTGCGAAATGGAAGGAAGCATATTTGCCTGACAAGTGTTAAAACTGATTATAGCCCTCAGAGCTCTATCTTGAATAGGTAAATCATTTGAATTAATATTAAGTTTTACTTGTGTTTTTGGAGACAGATGGGGTGGGGATGGATTTTTATTTTTATTTTTTTTTAGGTGTGGCCTCAGTCTAGAAAAAGAAATATATTTGCAATGAATTAACAGAAGATACTTGCAGGGTCACAGTTTTCACTGGCAGTATTTTCTAAGCAGCTCTCATCATTGCAGTCCTGCCTGTGATTTGTCACCAGCCACTATGTTCTTTAAACTGTAATATTTCTCTTTGCTCTGAAGCTAGGTGAGAAACTCTTTTTTTTTTTTTTTTTTTGTTCCTTGTTGTTGGAGGGGATACCAAAATAGGTGATACCTTTGTGAACGGTGAGAGGAGTGTATTACAGTGTGCAGCTCACTCATGAGAAGGCATGAGTGCCTGGGGTGCATAAAGAAAAGCGTGTCCAACAGATCAAGGGAGGTTCTTCTTCCACTCTGCTCTACACTAGTGAGACCACATCTGGAGTATTGTGTTCAGTTCTGGTCTCCCCAGTTCAAGAGGGACAGGGAAATACCAGAGACAGTCCAACAGAGAGCTACAAAGTTGATGAAGGGAATGGAACATCACTTTTGTGAGGAAAGACTGAGAGACCCGGGGCTGTTCAGCCTAGAATGAGAAGACTGAGAGGGGACCTTATTAATGTTTATTTGAAGGGTGGGTGTCAAGTAGAAGGGGCCAGTCTCTTTTCAGTGGTGACCTGTGATAGGACAAGAAGGAATAATAGCAAGCTGAATTTCTACCTCAACATGAGGAAAAACTTCTTCACTGTAAGTGACAGAGCACTGGCACAGGATACCCAGGGAGGTTGTGGAGTCTCCTTCTCTGGAGACTTTTAATACCTTCCTGGATCTGTTCCTGTGTGGCTTGTCCTGGGTGTTTCTGCATTGGCAGGGGGGCTGGACTCGATCTCCAGAGGTCCCTTCCAACTCCTACCATTCTATGATTCCATGAAGGCACAGAACAAGAACTGGAAAATAATGTTGTAACAATACAACCATCACAGGGGAGAGTCTTGCTACTGTAGCACCTGTAAATCAGTGTTGGTGTGGAGTGTGATCCGATATACCACCTTTTTTAAGGTGATAATTCCCATAATTTGGGTATTGACCTTGTTCCGTGTTGTACAGACTTGTAATCTGTGTTTTTTTGAATGATCCCCACAGGTGGGACATTTCTAATGTGAATTCATGCTGTGAGACACCTCTGAGTGCATTGGGAAGATGGGATTATAAATATTCATTGCTTTTGCAACCTTTGGCTATGAATGTTTCAAATAAGCTAAGCAGAATTAGGTCTAGTCAGAGAGAAAGAAAAAACAATCTCATAACTTTCATAAATTCAGGTGATAAATGAAGCGAAATGGGTAAGAAAATGAGAGTTTTCTGCTAGGCTGATTTTGAACCATCACGCTAATTTGATTAGGAGAGTACATAAACACAATATAAAATCTAATCACTTATGACAAAACCAGGTGAGGCTAGATTTCCCCTCCCTTGGAAATACAAGAAGTACTTTGTGGTCCACTTTCATCATGGAAGAAAAAACACCATGATCTATAGATGTGGTCATCTCTCAGTATACTTCCCATAAACAAGCACAGGTGCTGTAAGGCTTCACCTTGATGCCCTGCCCCTTCCCATTGTGGGATCTCTACCAAGAGAGGGAAATATGGTCAGAGCAGTGGCCACATCATGAGCTTGGAGAAAAATCTGACATGAGTAATGACTAATGGTACTAACAGATTCTTTGAACTGCATGGCTAACAAGAGATGCGGGCAGTAAGGATCTCATTTTGCTCCTTTCCTATTTAATTTGTCCAGGTACCAAAGAAGGACTCATTAACACTTGGAGTCTACCTGTGATTGCAATTAGATGTGGCAAAGTCCAATCCACAAGCCTTCTTCCTGTGATCACGTACAAAAGTGTTTTGGGTTTTTTTGTTTCTTGAAGAGTGGCTTTGCAGATAAATTATCTCAATGGAAGCCTTAATCTTTTATGCCTCCCTCTGACCACTGATAGATTCCTGCAGTTTATGTGGCAAAAGTTCAGCACAAAACCCTGCTGCCACTGGGTTCATGGCTTCACCCTCTTGGGGTCTGAAAATCATAACCCTGAACAATTCAGACTGTAATGGTTTTCCTACTGGGTTGATAAACATTACAGTGTCACTTGTGCAACAGGTGAAACTCAAAATCTCTACACCACTGGATGTTGAGGGCCCTTCCTCCTCATCTTCTGTCTCTTTTTTATTGATGAGGGTTTGTTTTAATAAGCCAGAAAAGACTAATA
Source organism: Corythornis vintsioides (assembly GCA_025447755.1). Lineage (NCBI taxonomy): Eukaryota > Metazoa > Chordata > Aves > Coraciiformes > Alcedinidae > Corythornis > Corythornis vintsioides. The sequence goes on from JAOEGS010009616.1 coordinate 73,051, forward strand.
TCAAAAGATCAGCACTTTTCCACGAAATGAAATCACCATTTCCAGTCAGCCCTGGAGATCATCCTTATAGCACAAAAAACCCTGCAGAGCAAAACAAGCTTAAAGCCTCATAGTTTGTGGTTTGTTAAGCAGTGTGAATTCTGTGGAGAAATTGGAGATGGCTGCCTCAAGAGGGACTACCAGGAAGGAATTCTCAGGATCTGTCATGGGAGAACGTGGTAGCATGAAACATAAAAATGGGTACAAAAATCTAGATTCACCTCTCAGAAAAGCCTGATAATGCCTTTCCCCCCCCCCCCTTCTGCATGAGAGCTTGGTGTTGCTGGGAAAAAAACATTAAGACAATTTTGTAATTAAGTAGATGAAAAATTGATAACCCATGATGACCTTTTTTTGTTACAAGATTATGGGATTGTGTAAATCATTGTGTAGTTTCTAGTGACAAGAGCATAACAGAGCCTAGATATGCTCAGATGACACAGACAAGGTAGGAGCTGAGTCTGCAACTCTTGCTTGTCTCTTTCTTCCTATTTCTTTTAGAGAAGCATGATTTTACTGAAATCTCCTAGAGTGCATCCTACTGTCACCTGCAGTTAAAGTTCCATCATGCTTTAACTGTTACAAGGATTTAACCTCTGCCAAGGGGCACCCTACTTGACGACAGGATCCTGGGGATTATCACTGTGAGATATGGGGGAAGTTCTATTTCTGCCACTACACCAATTTTCTGTTTTTCCCCAACATGCCAGTTGAACTACTTAAGAAGCAGAAGTGGAAAACAAAACAGTGAAATTTTGCAAATTATAACAATGATCATTTAAACAATTTTTATTATTATCAAGAGCCTAAAAGGAGAGGGGAAAGGGGGAAATGTTTTTAACTACTTTCTTTGCTGAACACACAGTAATGCTGGACCAGCTTTTGATATGATAGGCTCAAAGTGTAATATCTCTGTATTATACTTTTATGGAGTTTGTGGTTCTTCAAACACAGAAGACACCTTCTTCAAAAAACAAAACAAAGCAAAAAACTGTGTACTTGAATAAAGTACAAAGAAAGTGGAGAAATTGTTAAAGCCACAAAAATCTTTTCCCCCAGGATGTGGCCTGCATTTTGTCACCCCTCTAAGTGTAAGTGATGACTCATGCATTCACATGCCCCTGCTTCACATGGCATCTGCTGCTTCACATTTGTTGCAGGATCTTGTCTTTGAACAGCTGGTGACAACCCACTTCCTCTTGCTTTCTGCATGAGGGAGTTTTCGATTGTTTCTTGTTGCTTTGATGTGAGACCCAGTGTTGGAAAAACAAGCCCATTTACCTTGATTAGAATCAGACATTTAAGCACTTGCCAATTAAGAAATCATTTTTAATTTTTTCTAAGGACCCAGGAAATACATTCCCTTACTCTCACTTTCTCCAGTTATGATTCCACATAAGCAGATCAAGCGGTTCTTATATAAAGTGTTATTAATATTTTACTTGTTCTCCCCCTTCCTTTTGTCTTACAGGGTCAGAGATGAAGGGATCCTTTGCTTTTTTTTCAAGCTAATCGTAATTAGCTTGAAGTCACAATACATGTGCTGCCTCCTTAACATGAGGAGAAACTGCCACTAATGGTGAGTGTTATAGATGTGACCTTCAGGAAAGCAAACAGGAGAACTTCATGCTCACGTTAGCAACAACAATACAAAAATGGATTAGTTTTAGTTATTTAGTATTTAGTTCTACTAACAGGCATTAAAAAAAGTAATTTAACATGCATGTGTTTTGAGCAAAATTAGGGACAGTCTGGTCCCTAATCTGGTGCTAATAAGCACATTCAAGTGAAACAGAAATCTTTCAGGGATTTGATCTCAGCTAATTCTGTGAAATCACACACTATGTTTTTATACCTTTGGAAAAGGTATGTATTAAAAATGGGGTTTAATGTTTAGCTATTTTTTTTTTTTCATTTTGTCCTCTCATTCAACACATCTAGATCTCTTTGCCAGGAACCACTTCTACTACGTAAATATTTTAAGGAAGTACTAAACCTTCAAGTGAGATCATCTTGTTTCCATTTTTGAAAATGCAATTACTTATTTCAGACAACTCCAGTAGTAATCACTTGAGAAACTGCATATAATTACAGAATCACAGACTGATTTGGCTGGAAGAGACCTTCAAGATCATCAAGTCCAGCCATTAACCCTACACTGTCAGTGTCCCTAAACCATGTCCCCCAGCACCACGTCTACACGACTCTTAAACACCTCTAGGGATGGGGACTCAACCACCTCCCTGGGCAGCCCATTCCAATGCCTAACCACCCTCTCTGCAAAGAAATTCTATCAGACTGAAAGGCAAAAAAAGTAAGGACTCCTCTGCTTTAAAATGCTCACTGTATTACTTATACAATTCTGCAAGATGTTTCCAATGTTGGGTTTTTTTCCTCCTTTCTCTTAACTCAAGGTGAAGTTACAATCTGTATTGTTTAGACAGTACTGTACTGTTTATTCCCAGAAGTGGTAACTACTCATATAGTCACCTATATTTTGCCTGATCCTTAAAACAGAGGTATACTGACAGGACATGGCTTTTTGGTGTTCTGCACATCTCTGCTGAGGCATCATTGACAATCATTGCATACTCTGAGTTTCCCTTTGTAAATGCCACATAGCATCTGACTGCAGAGGAAGGGGATTTTCTTGGAGGGTCACATTTGCTTCCTACCATTGCAGAATATGTTGATTGGTTCTTTAATAAACAGTTACTTGGATCTTGAATTTAAGTACTGAATAAACATCCATATTTAGTGAATAGTTGCCAAATTTGTTTTTTATTTGTATGTTTCCTGTGGCAAGGGAGGGTTTCAAATCACTTCACTGCTCAGGGGAAATTGAGAACAGGATCTGTTTTTGGTTTTCATTTGACTTCTCAAGATGGATCATTTAAAACCTGTTACAACACTAATTTACTTAAAGATGTATTATGTTCACTTTACTAAAGTGCTGAGGGGAAAAAGGTTGCTTTTGCAGTTGTTTGTCCTGAAGCCAAGATTCCCCATGAAACTGCATGAAGAAGCCAGAAGAGAATTATCCACAAATTTTTATGCATGCAGCACTAATGAACTGATTGGCTTGTGAACCTGTGTCCTTCTTAAAATATAGTTTAAATCACAACAGGGGGCTACAAATGGACTGAAGGTGCACCTTTTCTCTACAGCTGTGACAATTAAGGACTGATGTGGAACATCTGGATTAATCTGCTCCCCAGACCTGATGTCAAAACAAAACATTACTGCCATATAAACAGATGAAAGGCTTCACCTTCTTGAGATGCAGTGGAAGTACAAAGAGAGATGATAAAAGGTTCAATGTTTTGTTTCTGTTTTGTTGTGGTTTTCTGTTTGGTTTTGGTTGTGGGTTCTTTCATTTGGTTGGTTGATAGGGGAATTTTTTGCAACATAATATAAAGGTTAGTTACCTAACTGTTAGATAATTCCTACTCTATTAGCTGCAATTTCCACTTCAGCACACCTTACATCCATGGTGCTCTACAGCTGAATGTATAACATCTCTTGGTCCCTGAGGCAGTATTGGTAACAATTTACAGTGTGGCAACCTGTGTTATACCTGCTCTATGAATAGCAGTGTCATTTGTCAGGTAGTTGAAAAGACTGCCAATTCAACATAGTTGATGACAAATTTTAGGTTGAGATAGATTTGTCCTCTACTTTGCAGACTGGCTTTTCTTTTTCTCTGCAGTGTCATTCACCACAGACTAACCCTTCTATGCCCATTCCATTCTCTGAGAGAAGACTGATCTGCAGATAATTGGTCATTCAACACCTGTATTTCAATTATCATAGTATCTGAAGAATCTGTTGCATCCCTTAATGTTCCTTAAGTGTTTCTCTTGTTTATTTGCTGTCCCAGAACTGGGGTAAACTTGTTTGTGTCTCTCTTTCTCTCTGCCTGAATTTGATTTCAGAAAGCAATCTCAGATAAAACAGAGAGACATTTCAGAGTCCTAATTACATGGTTTTGTTGTTGGCTTTGTTGCTGCAAGAAGCAACATAGAGTATGCTTTACCTAACGCTATATGAAAAGCCAAGAGCAGGATACATTGGTTTTATTGTGATGTAATTTTTTTTTTTTTGGTGAGCTTTTTCAGGACAGGAATATCTGAAAGTCACAATCCTTCAGCAAGGTTTTATCTATGATATTTAATTATAAGATACATAATTTACATAATGTATTGAAGGGTTTTGTGGTGAGAAAACAGCTCAAGGCATGTACAGAACTTCTCACTTCTTTCTGTCTTTCCTGTCAATCACCCTTGAGTCATCCCACTTGCTTAAGCTTCAGGTCATTAAAACAAATTTCAAAACAGAATCCAGTATCTTCCGAGACACTAACTACATCATGGTAAAAAGTTCTTATTTTTTCATCATCCTTTTCTCCTAATGTGATTGTTCTTCAGAATTTCATCTACAGAGGGATCTTCATGCACATTCATCATAGTTTCATTTCAATAATATGTCCTCAGTTTTTCTCAGCATGCTTTTTATTTCTGCGTGTGTAATTCTGGGGAAGAATCATTAGTTTCATTTGTACAATTTACAAAAACCATCAGGTCCAGAAGGCACAAACTACTATTGTAAGTACTTATAGGTGTCTAATACTTGGCTTTGTTGGGTACTTTGACATCTTCTCCTCCACCAGCTGTTCATCGAAGGCTTTGATGGGCAAAGATATGAGGGGCTAGTTGTGATCAAAGGAGGTATGATGCAGATGATTTGCTCTCCATAACAGGAGACAGACTGATCTCTGGAGAGAAGGAAGAACATAAGTGGAATTCACTGTATGCCATTTTTCAGAAAAGGTTATCAGGCCTTTCACCAGAGTGTGTTCAAAGAAAAAAATTAAATGGCATATGCTCCTTCTTGTGTCCAAATGTATACTTTCCTTTGAAGGATTCAAAATATTTTTGGCCAACAGAAACTGAGGCCTATGTAGCCTCTATTTCATGTTTCTTAAGGGTAAGAAGATTATTTGAGAGAGGAGGAAAAAAAAAAAAAAGGTAAAATAGAAGACCTGCAATTATCTAATTATCTTTTCTTCATGTGTCAGATGAAAGTTTTGGATGTACCAGACATGCCATCTTTTATCTAGGATAACCACAGAGAAACAAAAAAGAACATCTGTATATTCATTTATCCATTCTCCTGCTTTGTTGTTTTGTTTGGGTTTTTTTGTCTTCCTTGAATCTGGCAGCCACCATTGGAGATGGAGTTAAACTGAAGACTGTTCCTAAAAACAACAGAATAGTAGGTGTATTGAAAACTATTTTATAGATGCATATAACATGATAGGCAAAATGATCTTGCATTATTCAAGAACAATTAATCATGGGAAACTAAGATATTCTAGGAATTCAGATACATAAAAAATGTTGGAATGCAGACAATGTTTATTCTTAAACATGCAGAGCTTTGTCTATTTCTTCATAGATAAGTATGCACACAATTTTGTTGTAAGTATTAAAAAGTAATGTTCTGATCTTTCACTCCCCATACTGCTGTTCTACATCAGCAGCCTCACAACAGATTCACTGGCCCCTAAGCTACATCTTGTCACAAGGAAGAGACAAATGAGAGCTTTACCTCTGTTTAATCCTTGCAGTCAACTTTATTTCCTCTATAGAATTCCAATTATCCCATTAAACAATGAGTCAGGATGCTTATATTGATACAGGTGCCTTAATTGGTTAATTTATACTCATGCCAGCCCCAGCTAGGAATTCATTTCCCTGAGGCCTTCTTAGACAACCACAGTTCCTCCTACGATGTAAAGGTAAGTCCTAGGAGGCACTGTACTTGAGCACATTTAGACCTACTCACAAGCACCATCACCACACACTAATCCATGTTTAGCCATATGTATACATGCTGTTGGGCTTTTACTTCCTTCTACCTTGTAATTTCTAACCTATTTAGTTTTAATTATAAGACTATGAATATACAACACTGACTGTATGCTTTTAAAACCAATTTGCAAGAAGAAAGTCCTAATAATATTGCTTTTTTTAGTAGCACTCTAAAGCAATTAAACACTTATTAGATGCCAGCAAATTCAGCTGCAGTCTATCATATACACATTTAATTGCATATGCTGCCTGGTGAGTGACATCATTTTCATTATTGACTGAGAAGGATGGAAATAATAGATGGATTATTTACTGAGCTGTCTTTAACTCTACCAGATTTCTTCAATTCAACCAAAATAGTTAATTAAATATGTAATGGCTTTCACTGACAGGATGCGAGTTTTTAAAATCAAGGTGAAGAGAAGGACATGCACTGGTCTGTGGTCTATAAGACTCATTCTTACTATGGCATGAAAATAGCATATCATAGAATGTCAGGGCCTTCTTGAAGGGACCACAAAAGATCATCTAGTTTAACCCCCCTGCCAGAGCAGGATCACCTAGACCAGATCACACAGGAATGCATCCAGACGGGTTTTGAATATCCCCAGAGAGGGAGACTCCACAACCCCCCTGGGCAGCCTGGTCCACTGTTCCCTCACCTCGCAGTGAAAAAATTCCTCCTCATGTTTACATGAAACTTCCTATGCCTCAGCTTCCACCCATTGCTCCTTGTCCTGTCATCGGGCATTACAAGAAGAGTCTGGCTCCATCCTCTTGGCACTCACCCTTTATATATTTATAAACATTTATGAGGTCACCTCTCAGTAACTCTCCAAGTTAAAGAACCCCAGCTCCCTCAGCCTTGCAAGCAGGAACAGCTGTAAAAGAAGACTGTGTCATCTCTAGTTCATAGACGTAGTACTGTACTTGCCAAAGGCAGTGGTTTTTAGAGAGCAAGTGACTTAACCTGCATCTTTTGAGTTGCAGAGTATAATCCAGAATGTGGTATGATTCTTCTTTTCTGTTCATTAGAATGTATCTCTGTTTCTCCTTTCAGAAATATATGCAGTTTCTGCCAATGGTCATGTACAGTACCTATTTTTCATTCTCCTGGTTGTGACCTGGTATCTCCTTGAAATGTGCTGAAAGCTTCATATACATATATTTTTAAATGATAAAAAAGGTAATGTAATTTTAATGGAAAAGCCCCATTCACTCTAACAAGACACAGATGACACATTCCAGCAAAGCATCTTTTTATACACACAAGCTAACAGGGAAAATTTGTCAGTGGCTTAGTCACCATTCAGCTGACTCACCAATCTCAAAAAATAGCACGGTTGCAGTGAGGGTGTTCATCTCCCTCTAGTAAATTAGATTAAATGCAATACAACAGGTACTCTGCAGAGGTATATTTTGGGATAGGAAAGAAATCTTTTTCTCCTTGTGGGTGTTCATTAATACTTTCTATTGCTCAGGTATCATCTTTGATACGGATTAGGGTGCTAGTTGCTGCTATGCAGCACTATGAAGTAATGTCATTTCCAAATATGGCATCTTCAGGGACACTGCTTCTAGAAATGATCACAAAAACAGTGAGGCTTCTCCTCACAGGCATAAGTGAACTGTAGAAAACAAATTCCTGTTTACAAAAAACATAATCTCCACAAGAGTATAACACCTGCATTTGGGACACCTGCCTTAAAAAGGGAACCACCTAAAATGGTGATTTAGTGCCCAGACTAAGCTGCCCTCTTGCCTAGGCTCCCCAAAGACAGCAGGTGAAGAACCCAGACTCATAAGCATAAAGCAATTCCTAGAGGACAAAAATACATTTTTCAGTTTTCCTTCCTAAGTAATTCAGCCAGAATCCAATTCCTTTTTTTCTGAAAGATCCACTGAGATATTAATCCTGAATTTCTGCAGATGTACATGGTAATATCTAGTATTTTGACTCCTTACATAAAGTTTGAACCTTTAATGTCTTTCATGAAAAAATGTGTTAAGAAAGAGGTTAGAGGAAAACAGATGAACCCATCTGTGTTACTTGGTGACCTATCCAAGCTTTCATCTCAAGGTCTAAATGCAGCAATTCTGAAAATTGGAGCTGAGTAAATTCCATCAGGTTCAGCACACTCACCAGGAATATCAGAGTTTGTGAATTTTTTTTCTCTCCTCACTGATTATATTTGAGAATATGAAAAAAAAAAATGAAAAGTTCTACCTATCTCTAGGACTTCTACCAAGTTTCTTCTCTGGTTTCTCTGGTATCCACACAAATATTTATATAGACAAAGTTTTTCCCCTCAGGTGGGTCACTTGGATCTCTCTGCTTTGTCTGGCAAATATTTTAATGAAAGATGGAGACATGTTATTTCTTATCAACTCTAAAGATGGTGGGTTTTTTTCTATTACATCCATCTTCTTTTTCTACTATTAAGAGAGCCCTCAAGATAGCATGAAATGTCATTATGGCATCACAGGCTTGAATTGCTGACCTTGCAATGACAGTGCTTGTGAGATTTCCAGATTGCTTTTATACTATCAGGAAACTGCTTTGAAGAAATTTCCAAACATTTGGGTCTTCATTGCAAACAACTTCACTCATTATTTGCTAGTATTTGCTATATAGCATCTACAGCTAGGAAGAACCACCCCAGATATTTGGGGAATTTGAGTTCATTCAACTTGCAAAAGCCACTGAAACATTTTAATACTTCTACATAAGTGTTATCACTACATATGTTGTGTCAGAACTGGAATAAACCCAATATGACCATACACTTTCCAGATAAGAAGAAGTTGTCCTTTAATATTAGAGCAAGGATACCCACAGGCCACAGAAGGTTTTCCATATTTAAACAAGTTGTTTCCAGACTGTGGGGTTTTTTTAAAGGAATCTGTGCTGGAAAATAGTGGGAAGTCTGCTGTGAAAACGAATGGAAATGAAAAAGATGGAGAAATATCAGGTAATTGCAAAGTAATCCTATCCTTTCTTCTTCATAGGTTTAGACTGGGTATATCCCAAGGTACTCATTATAAGCTGATAGGGCAGGTAAACAAGCATGCTTCTGGGACAGATGGACAGGGAGTGCCAGTGAGAGAGAGCTCAGCAGAAATGTGGTTGAGAGAGGCTGGGTTGCAATGCTAGGGGTGGTAACAATTCTGTGTTTCCTGAAGAACATGTAGAGCCTAATTTTAAGGGTCTGCATAGTTCTAAACACTTCCATTGAATGGAACTGTAGACATCTTTTTTATTCAGCTGTGGTTTAATGGTTCTATTGTCACTTTGATTGTTGATTTCAAATATTTGTAACCTACCTTAATGACTCTTTTACAGCTACTGTAATAGTTGCTGGGTGTGTATCATTGCCAGCTACTTCATTGAAATGAGAGGTGATCACATTGTGTGCATTATTTCAAAGATATCATCATCCCTTGACATGAATTGTGAACTTGGGATGCATGCTTTAGCAACAGTGGGATTATTGGCAGAATATGATGTGGATTAATCATAAATATTAATGCAGAGAGACTGCACTTCCTATATTCATGAATCGTTTTCAGTCTTGAGGACTCCATCAGCTTCTAAAATTCCTCACAGTTGGGTTCTACACAGAGAACTTCCTCAACAATTAATTATTCATTTTGCATAAGGAAACAATAATCTTCAGACTCACTTTGGTTCAATGTTTAAAAGGGAAAGTTGAGAAAGCCTTTCCTTCTGCTGGAAGTGAAAAGCTTCAATTTCTCTTCAAAGATGGGGAGCTTGCTTGCACTTATAAGTTTCACCTTGCTGCCCTACTGAATTGACAAAATGACATTCAGCTGGTTAAAAAATGCTATTTATTGTATACATTAATATTGAAAATATCCTGGGGTTTTGCATTTGACACAAAAGAAATTTAACAAAAAATGAAGTTATCCTCAGCACAAGTAAGTTATAGTATATTTATGCTGCTGCAACTCTCAGAAGAAATGGAAGATTGAAAACTAGCTAAAAAATCAGAGCCCATGGGAGATCTGTCCTGAGCTTGAGATGGTTAGATGGAATAACTTGTCCTCCAGGTGAGCCTTTCCATCGCTAACAGCATTTGTCTCATTTGTTTTTTCCTGCTGTATATGACCCACAGATATATCCTCACTTCTTCTTTTAGTGAGCTTTAAAACACAATATTAATATACCTTCCCTTCCTATGTCTTACTCTTTTGAATTACTCAGTCAAGAAGATTTTTTAATCAATCATATTTGATACATTTTGCTTCACATATTTAAACATGATTTTTTGCTTAAGACATTGTCTCTTGGAAGAGATACCCTACAAAAAATGTATGTATGCTCCACTTTAGGTAGGTAGCCCAGATGATCTATTAGGTATCTCTGCACTGTTCCTATCTTGCTTTTCATTTCAGACTTGAAGCAGAATCACTGACATAATTTTCTAAAATATGGGCAAAAGTAAGAATAGATATTGAGTCTAAACTGACATAAGCCACTGATTCTCCTGTACTGAGAAATTCCTCACTTTCTGTAGAAAGTTTTGCAGCTCCTTTGGCACAGAGCTGAGCCTCCCTCAAGCCTCCCTCTCTGTTATTGCATCATACAGAATATCTTCTCATTGCAGTTGTGGAGCTGCTTTCTGTAAAGGTGACAAAAGCCAGTGTTCATACTTCCATGCATTACATAAATGCATGGCACTGATAAAGATAATGTGCAAACTTAGGTTGTGAGCTAAGAGGGCCACTCTATACAGTCACCAGGTTTCTTTCTTTATGTTTCTTTGAGAACTTTATTATTTCCTTAGGTCTTTACTGCCTTGCATAAACAGTATTTTATCAGCAGAGTAACTGATGAAGAGCCGTTCTAGGGTTCTCCTGACATAATTTAGAAAAAAAAAAAATAGTTGTAGCTCTTATTAAGAAGAAACAACATTCCCTGAAATACCTTTTTCCTGTAGCACTCTAATTTATGGCAAACCTAATTTCAAAGTTAACAGAATAATGCATTATTTGCATTATTTTGAAATAATGCTAAATGTACAGTGGTTGGATGTGCTATAACAGCTCCTAGAAAACTGTATTTATGCAGCTCCCAAAGAGAACTCTTTCTTGTCCCCTACCACTTCCTTATGTCTGTGTAAAATGTATGCCATAGAAAGTACATGTCAAAGGATTTGATATTAGCCTGGTTTCCTGAAGGAAAAATGTTTGTGCCATAGTGATTTATATATCCTACCCAACCTTAGTAACTTTGCAGCCTCCAGTCACTCAGTGACATCTGACAGATCAGAAGACTATTCAGAGATTAATTTTGACAAACTTCATGAAAGTCCACACAAGAGATAACTCTTTTGAGGGACAGAACTTCAGATGTCCAATAAAGCTGGAGAACTTAGGGAGGGGGTGGTCAGGCACTCTAATGCATGTTTCCTCCTTCTTATGTCCTCCTCCTCTTCCTGTCCCATCCTCCACTTATAGATCATTTTGTGTTTAATAAGTGGTAGTAAGTCTAATAAACTCACACTTCAGCCTTGAAATAACACTACTGAAATCTTTGTCCATCACAAATGCAAACTAATTGAAAAACTGACTTCATAGCATCTGACTGGAGAGATGAGATCTTCAGAGTATCTCAGAAAATGTAGTATTTTTGATACTCCACCCTTTACAGTATCTGTATTAAGTCAAAATTTTAAAAATAACCAGACCTTTCAGGTATGTTCAAATGAAAATACACTAATTTGTAGATTGCAGTATTGACATTCCCATGAGAAAACTCTTATTGGCATCAGGCAATCCAATTTATGTACTTTTTTTCAAGAAAGTATGTTAAAAAATTTGCCTTGACTTGCCTCAGTGTTTTTTGTGGTTTTGGTTTTTGTTTTGTTTGTTAATTTTTGCCTTGGCATTTCTATGTTTAGGTCTTTCCTTCTTAATCCTCTCTAGATTTAGGTTTAAAACTCAATCCCCTCACGGGGTGAAGAAGTTTGCTGGATTAATCCATTGTTTCTTGGATACCTGAAGTGGGTTCTATTTTATTATTGAATACTTAGGAATTACTTAAACTTCAATGTAGACTGTTAATAAGAAAACTGGAAGTCCACTGATTAATTAATGTATTGTAGCTTCTTTCACTTGATTTTAGTTCTATACCCCTGCCTGGGGGGACTTACCTCTTAGGTTGTCTGTCAGCAGCCTTATTCACAGAAATGTGCAATGACTTCTTCAAAAAAAATCTTTTCACTGATGTTAAAAGAGAATTTTTAACTTTGAGCTCTTTATTTAGTTTCATAACTATCTTTTTCTGTCATTGTTGTAACACTGGGACCCTGCGGTCTATTGCAAAAGGTCATACCACTTCGTGATATTCATCATTAGAACTTGCAGGTTGAATACACTTGGGTCAGGAACTACACAGCTGTGAAACTCTGAAGCAGCAAATATTGAAGTTTAAAGTGGGTGGCATTCCTCCCTCGCAGTCACTTTGACCCACAATTCTAATTTAGAATCTGTGGTCACTAGAGGTCATATCCATAGGCACTTCTAGATGTCTACTTCACACCCAGAACTTCCCCTTTTAATCCAGAAGATAACAGATGCCCAAATAAGTGGCTAGTTTCATAGAGGCTGTCAGGTTCAGAAATGTTGTTGTTATCTGATCTATTACTAGCGAGGATTTTCTGGCTATAGGAATGGCTCTGGAGACCAGCCTCAACTCCAAAAGCTACTTTTTGTCTTTGTCCCCTTATAGCTTTAGGAATGTAAGGACTTGCTCTATATTTTGTGAAAGCATTCTGAGTTTTTAAAAATATAAATTAGTCAGTGTACTATGAATTTGTGTGCTTATATTTTCAGAAGAACATTATTTGAAGAATAAAATAATTGCTGAAAATTTGTGAATACTTTATGGGACACTGTTGACTCATGTTTAGCAGCATTCATCTGAAAGATTTTCACAACATAAAATGGTAATTATGATGAAAGAAAGATAAGAAAGGACAGGACAGAACAAACATAACAGGTATTCAAACATGTTGGTGAATGCCCTGAAAGAACATGGTCAACAAAGGGTTGAAATCTGTATTGACATGGGCTGGTAGAGTAACAATAGGTATACTACTACATGACAAAGAATTGTTTCTGAGGGATGGGAAAATTGCTGTAGGTTATTTAACAATCTGAGGTTATTCCAGTTGTCTAATTATTTTCCACTTTCTTTCATCAGTAATTTTCACTTCTCTACTCAACCTTAAAAGGTTTCTTCCAGCCTCAAATTCTGGGATTGCATGATTCTACTTTATATTAGGAGGTCTTTGTCTTGACTGTCATTGACTTTTGAAATTATTTGTTCCTGGTAGTGTAAACTGTACTTACGGGAATGTACCATCATTTTGAACATACCTTCTGTGATCTGGACATATCATATAAATATACCATGATTTTTTTGAATTGGATATTCTCTCTATGACATTTAAGGAACAAAGTGAAAACCAAATTGAAAGATATTTAGTTGCTTGACCCAGAAGCTTCCAAAGTAAGTGCTCCATAGCACTTATGCAGCGTGTGCCTCTGCTGCATAAATGTGTGTTACCAGTCAGAGACATCAAAGGCTGGCTTTGACACAGTCCTCTATAAACAGCTATTTCTCACAAGGGTATTTGAAGATCCTTCATGTTATAATTAGAATTTTATATTTCTATGACCTAAAAATAGCTCAAGTATAACCAAGAGAATCAATGGATATCTTAGATATGTTTAGGAAAGGAAAATTGTGTCAATGCTTGGAAAATTATGAAAACATCTCCAGTTTCCTGCAGAACTCTGAGATTTTATTGTTCCCATCATTCTCTTTGTGAAGACAATACATATATACATGTGTATTCCTCCAGTAACTTTTGAGCTGGTTTGCTGAATTTGGCATAGAGACAGAGGACGCCGTTTTCTATCAGGTTTGAAGTTAGTAAGTGACTGGAAGAACAGACGGGGCACTGGTATGAGCTCATACCCAATTGCAATAGACTGGCAACATGTGAAATAGGTGTTTTGACTGCTTCAACTGAGGGAAAAGCATTGGCCAGAGCTTAGTTTGTTAGGAAATTCAGCCATAATTCATCTGTAATAAATCAGGCTTTGCTGCTTCTACTGCCTTCAGAGCTGTTTGTTATACGTTTATTTTTGGGCTCTGTGCCTGCCGTAAATTTGGGGCTGTTTTTCAAACAGTGATAGTGATATATTGGTATGACTATGCTGGCTCCCATAAGTGGGACTGTAGACATGCTGAACAAACAGAAGTTCACATTTCCTTTTTTAAAAAAAATCACCTATCATGAAATTAATCTGTGGTGAGAGTCCATAAACATGGTTTACTGTTGACTGCAGCTCTATGAAAGAGCTCACTCAAGAACATATGCTGCAGGGTGAATTTCAATTAGTAGTATGCTCCAGTTGAATTTATTGTATGTATTTTTTTTTTTTTTTTCTGATGGTTTAACTTAAAGATTATCAGGATTTTTTGAACAACATGGGACTGTATTAGATCTTCCAGGCAGGGCATTAGTGTAAGGACAAGTGATTTCAGAAGTAGCCTTTTATTTTCAAGACTTTTTCACTATTTCAGCTGAAGTGACAGAACTGTTTCAAAGAATAAAATTAAAGAAAAAATATTTTCTTTGTTCTGAAAGTGTAGTGTCAAAAACTGTCCATCATGGTCAGGAACAAGGTCAAGGAGAATGGGGACAGGGACAGAAATGTATTTCAGAAACTGGGAGCTCTCAGAGACTGGTGCTTCCTACATGGGCCAGAGGGATCTTTGTGTGCAAGTCATGGTGATCAGAAAGCAAAAGAAGGGGCACAACACAGCATGGGAATAACAGGGTGGGGGAGCAGAGGGTGAACCAGCAGCATCTCGGTGGGACAGGATGACAGTGGAAACAAGCCAGAGCAGGCTGGGTATTGGAGCAAAGCAAGGAGGGGTCAGGTGCCAGGGCAGGCTTACAAGTGAAAAGAGAAAACAAGCAACCTGGAATGCAGTGATAGGGTGAATGGCAGACATGTGAGGATATTGAGCATCTGACACCCAGAGAAACAGAGGACAACAGCGTACATATGTTTTTGTGGTGCCAGCAAATGCTTGAGAAGCCCACTATCTGACCACTTTTCTTGTCCCTGGCAGAAGCTGGTCCATATAGAACATAGACACCAAGGAGATAGCCAAGGAGATTATATACCAGGGTAGCCTTGAAAAATGTTGCTTCAGTTTATACCCACAGATAGTAGTTTTTGAAGACAACAAGAATTTTGGTGTTTGGTGAATGTGAGTAGCTGACTTTGTAAACCTAACCTTGTATTATTCTCATAATATTTCAGTGTTAATAAACAATTAGGGGGGAAATGCCAGAAAATCAAGCCTAAGTCTAAACAGTTGTGTTTGTTTGTGCAGTTTGCACAAATCTCAACCAAAGAGAAATAGAAGGTTATTGCTACCTGTTCCTCTCCCTCTTCTCTACCTGCAGCCAGATAAAATTTAATGTTTCCATAAATTGGTTCAGATTGTGTTTGCTGGCAAGGCTATCAGATAATGGAAACTCAAGGACAAGGACAGTTTTTTCGTCTCCCCTGCTGTTTAAATGGACCAACAAGTCAGTGTTAGAAATAGAGCTGTAGTCTTTTCATCCACCACAAATTAATCTTTAAACAGTGAAATGTGGGTTTGGAAAAAAAGAGGAGTAAAAATGATTGTGAATGCTGCTTATATTTTTATTATGATATTCTGAAGTAAGGCTAGAACTCCAGAGCTCTGAATACTGCAGTGAGAAAACTCAGAGTGAAACAATTCCAAATATCATTCTCCAGATCCCTTTACATCTTTTGTCTATCTTAGCAACATGTTGTCTGATCTCCCTTTGAGCTATATTCACAAAATTTGATGAAGCCATCTTTTTCTTTCCCTTTTGACTTGATCATGACATTTCTATCTTTGAAATATTATTTATTTATTATTATTATTGTATTCTCCACTCTGTTCTTTTGTTCTTTATGATACAGCCTTCAAAGACCCACACAATTCTCTTGTTCCTTATTTAATCCCTCTCACATGCTTCCAAATGCCCTTACTCCTCTGCAGGTGCTTCCCAACCTATTCTGACAGCTTAAACAAGAGTTGGCTCCTATAGTTCCAATTATTTGCAAGGTTTCACAGTGTTTGGGGATCAGACCTGGACAAGCAGAGCTAATGTCGTGCACTGCATAATTTTTTTAGGAAGATTTTACCAAAGTTTCCTGTGAATCATTTTGGTTCACAAAAAGAAAGCAAATGGAAGCAAAATGGAAACACTTGAGTTCTTATAACGATATGGAAAGGCTGGGTAGCAGTGTGATGGAGAAAGGTGGAGTCCCGGGATCCATGCAGACATTGTTTTTGCCTGGAATGCGTCTTTTGAGGTTTGTGTATCACTGTCATGAACTACATTTTAAACAAATGCCAAAATTATCACCCCACACTTAACCTGGATCTTGTGATCACCATCTAGAGAAAAAATTTTCCTACCACATGTGGAAACAAAGCATGGTTGATAAAGATGATGTTTGAGAAAAAGAATATGATCACTACGCAGATACCGAGTAAAACTGAGATAGCAGGTTCCTCCAGAAACACCTTCCTTTCAAATAATTAGTTGCACTATGGATATAATGATGTTATACTGTGTTTTATAATATAATGGACACTATTTTAAAAAATTAAAAAGAAGGAGAAATGTTTCTGAATATTCATTAAAGTTAATTTATTCATCAACATGGCTTTTTATATTTCTACTGGCCAAACATGAAATGCAGATCTTTGCTTTAAGGGACCAGCTTCACAGTCATCCTGCTGGCAGTGTAGAAGGTGTGCACCTAAGTTAGTGGACTGGATCTCAATGTTTTTGCCACAGGTGATATCATACCTGATCGATTCCCTTTGGCTACATGATTCCACGGGGAAGACAAATGTTTCTGGATTTGCAGCAAGCTGAGTTCCCCAGACAAACATGCTCTCAAAGTGTGCCTGCTTCTACCAAATGGAAAAGCTCTGATTGATAGGAATAGCAATAGACTTTAAGGCACACTTTATTTCATTGATGAACTTTGAGGTGTCTCACGCAGTAACGGTTTTGTAAACTGTAATCATTAACATCGCTTATTCAGGATTTACAAGCGAGACTTACAAGCAAGCCTGGGTTTTGTTGGTTGCTGCAGGGATAAATAACTGATGGTGATCAGGGTCTCTATGGGGGAAATAAAAAAAAAAAAAAAAAGAATGAAAAAGAATGGTGTGTAGGTTTTATAACCAGCAAGGCATTCTTCTGAGGTGCTTGTAAAAGTACGTAGTGTGATGTGAATGTTTTCTAAAAGATGGAAGAGTGATGTGTGGTCTCCATTACATAGTATTATTGCAGAGCTTACTCAGCAAAGGGGCACAAGGGAAAAAGGATATCAAGGAAATTTGTTGACATCATATACCACTTAGAAAATGCAAAAATTGAAGTGTTTGCTCAAAATCTCCTCTATAACAGGATTAACTGTGAAGGAAATTAAAAATGATGTAAGAGAAAAAGCTGAAGAGATAATCCAGGATGATCCAAAGGATTTTGCAGATATCTCTGTACTGTTAACAATCTTGTCATTAAATCTAGTGATTAAATGAGCTACATTCTCCAATGGTACCATTAGATACAGTTCCAGATACACAATGCATTTTTTACTTTGACATAGACCTAAGCATGATATACTTGTTTTAGTGTCTCATGTTGTGCATTAGTACATTTATATTTAGTAGTCTACTCCTGTTGAAGGCAGTATATCTGTGTTGACTAAAAAGCTAAGGATGTGTTTCATAAACCATTACTTCCAGGGATGTCTTTAACAAGTGCTTCAAATCCTGCTTTGTACTCACAGTGATGTATAGCACTGGCTTGTATCTGCAGTTTCATCTCTCTGTTGATGTTGTCATACATGTTGATAGATTCTACTTCTTTTATTGGCTGAAAAGCAATTTAACAGTAAATAAGAATAAAATGAGCCAGTTATCTTCACAAGAAAAAACCTGCAGGAAAGATGCTGTCTTTTTCTTGATGGTTAAGTTGTGCCTGATAAATTTGTATTTATAACCTTGTGGAGTTACATGACTGACTGATTATAGTGAGGGTCATTTGGGTCTGTCTTCATGTCATGGGTTTCAGAAGAAGCAGCGTGTGACAAGAACTGGTTCCTTATTAGTTTGTTGTTTGTTTTTTTGTTTGGTTGGGTTTTTGTGTGTGTGTGTGCTGTTGGTTTTTTCTCTTGTCCTCTGTTACAGTTCGTCTGATGCAATAGGAATGTTACAGAAGCCAATGAATGATTGCTGCCCTTCCTGCTCCTGTCTTTTACTTGCTTTTTATTACCGTCTGCTCCTGGAGCTTTCTTGAAGCAAATTCAGTGCTATCCTTATCTTCCCTCCTTGAAGTTTGTTGCTCCAATCTATCTCTTCTTCCCATGAATAATCCCCACTTTCTTTTTAAAAATATTAATTTGTGCTTCGCTCAGGGCTTGCCTTGCTTCAGCCAGATCTCTTTGCAACACAGCCCACGTCTTTTCTTCTGAATGTGAAACATGTACAGATCAGCTCAATGTTTTATAATGTCCTAATTACTATACTCACAGGTTACCAGGTTATAACAGTATGCCAGAGGGTCAATGAACCTTTTAAGTAAAATGAGGAGATGCATCTTCATGAGACCTAATTAGAAGGTGAAGTTAATAAAGACAAAAGGGAGCAAAAAAGTCAGTAAGAAAGTCAGATACCTTCAAAAGCTGTTGAAGGAAATAATCTACTGAGGTCTTTCTTAGTACTAGCTGGGCTTTCCCAAGAGGCACAGTGTAGGGAACTATGTGAAACCTTGGCGAGAGCTGGAAGTTCCCAAGTGGCAGTTCTCTGGGGAAGCCAAGGATCTTCAGATGTCCTTGTGATATCTACCCTCAGGAGAGACAGGAGAAGCCACAGAAACATCAGGAAGGTTGAATGGCTGATTGTGTGGTGTTGGTAGGCTAAGCAGAGGCTGGGAAAGCAGTAGAAGTATATTTGCTGACATCTTCACCATTAATGCTGCCTGGGAATCATATACCAGAGGAGGACACAATCTCTAATGACATGCCTATGTTAGAGAGCTGGAAGTAGAGACAACTTCTAGGGCAAATAAACCAAGAAAGCGTCTGTTGGAGAGAGCATAGAGTCTGTTAGGCCATAGACTCACTGATGTCATCCATATGCAGTGGGACCCCTACATTTTTATGGGTCTTTCTATTGGGATACATTATTCTGAAGCACTGTGGGAAATATTTGCTTAAAGATTGAGTATTTTTGAATCATTTAATTACAGTGGTGTTTTTAAGATTTTTTTAATAGAATAAATATAGGTGGTGTATTCTCCCATGCAGCCTTGGGAAGAAAAAATAATGATAATTTTGGAATGGTGTTTGTTGACACCACTGCATTGTAATTGAAAAAAAGAAATTGCACTGGACCAATTTCCTTCAGTATTAGTGATTCAGTGCTAAGAATAGAATATGTTTGTCTTCATCACTAGAATTTATGTAAATAAGTGCCCATGTATATGTGTGGAAACATACTGAATTCTGTGTGAACTAAGTATTGAGATGTATTTTCTTCCCACAATCACAGCTTGCTTAAAAGGGCAAGACTGTGGCTTTGACTTTCACACTTAAATCTCATTTCCCTCTTTAGAAATGTTCATTTTATTCTTAGATTCTTTCATCCTTTCATCATTAGTGCACAGTTCCTAGATCCTCTCTGAACCCTAAACACAGAAAGGCTTCCTGTTTATTATTAGGAGAGATGAAACTCCTACTCCATAGCATTTGGATGTTTGCTAAGCACAAATGTAATCTTTTCTATTTATGAAATTTAGAAAAGCAGCCCATAGGCATCAGCATTACCCTAAACCTGGGCATGACTACAGGAGGTTCATCACAGCTGCCCTCCCAGCAGCAGCACTTTGTTGACTTCTGTTGACAAGCAGAGTGTAGAGAAGAGCCTGTCAGCTTGACTTTGTTATTTTGGTGTGCTTTGTGGTGTTGCTGTGAAAAATCAATCCTCCACGAGAACAAAGGATCTGTTTTGAACTTTAGGTGAACAAGAGTAAAAATACAGAGGTCAATATTAAAAAAACCCCTCTTACTTATAATGTGAATATAATATTCAAAAATAATGTCAAGAAATGTTTATGCAGCCAGATTTGCCCAGCAGATCTGAGGCTGAGAGGTTGCCTTAGGTGAACGACTCTGCCCTAAATGTTAAGTGGTGTTAGGGCTGTGCAAGAGCACAGTCATTATGGGGTTTTTCTTGGCTTTTTGTGGGGGTTTTATTTTTGTTTGGTTGTTGCTATTGTTTGGTTGTTTTGCGTCTTTTGTTTTGTGAAAGAGTAGGAGAGACTTTTGCAAGTATTTCAACCTCAAATCCTCCAATGACTGAACTCTTTTTAATGGAGCTGAAGCTCTTTGGGGCCTGCTGTGAAATGACACAGCCTAGCAGAGCAGCAAACTCAGCCAGTGGGAATGACTATTTTCAGAAAATTAAGATAAATCTAGATTTACAAGATTTGTCCTTTAGTAAGATACTTGAGATACCCACATTTGTGAGAGAGCATGTGGAAATGGTAGAGTGAGAGTGCAGAGGACTGAGAAAATGATGCCAGATTTCCAGGAAATTGAGATGGTTTCTGTGGATGTTACATGTGTGTCAGTATCCTTGAAGCAGCCTGACATCATTGAGCAGATTGATTCCTAATCAGGAGGCACAAAAATGCTTCTGTAAATCTAAATGAGGGAAGTTGCATTGTCTTATTTTTATAATGGATGGGAAAGAATTTGGGTAAAGGTTGAATTATGTCTTGTGCATGGAAGTGACCTATGGAAGCAAAGTACTGAGCTGCAGAAAAGAGAACACATGACAGCATTTGTTCATAACACACTTTTCTGTAGATTTGAATAACTATATTTTTATACTGCTGGAATGCAATATATATTGCTAGGAGACTTGCATGGCTGAGATGTCTTGTACTGTTCCACATTTTTTTTTCCTATGCTTTTGTTAGAGTTTCACCAGTCTTTTGCACATCAGCACTTTTATTGAGCTGGTTTACACACAATTCACAAGGATATTGAATTGAAGGAAATTAAATGCCTGTGATTTAGTAAAATGTACACTTAAAGAACCAGTGAGTTTGCTATTAGCATTTTGTAATTATATTTATTCACTATATTTTTATAATTATATTTATTACCTGTTTTATGTCAAAGCCCAGTGTTATTGTTGTGTTTTCCAGTTGTTGGTACAGCTCCATTGTTATTTGAATAAGGTTTGTAAAGAGATTAGAAGTTGAACTTCCACTTATAGAAGAATAGTGTGTAATAGTTTTTATATCGTCAATGAATTTTCTATTAATTAATTGAATCACTGAATTTGACCTCTGAGATGAAAAATATGCCCTTTTGAAGTTGTTTGGGAATTTGGCCATTCATTTCTGTGGCATTGTAGTTTCATCTCAAATACAGATATGATCACTGTAAAGGTTGTTCCTTTAAGCTGTCAGTGTTCATGTTGTCTGTACCAGTGTTCTCAGGACATATATTTCCCTGCACATTACTAATGCCATTTTCTTAATCAAGCATAACAAGCTCAATATTTAACGTTTTGTGGACAGAGGAGGTTGAAGACCTGTTAGCAGACAATGAATGCCAACCCACATCTGTACTGAACATGTTGAAAAGCTGAATATCCTTAGCCTGAATAAAATGATAGTGTCTGTCATTCCAGCATATGAACACCTCCCAGTGCTTTAATGGCTGTATAGAAGAGGGCTGCTACCACAGCTTTTCCAAGATAAAAAATGAGTTTGTCCTTTAGTAGGCATGATTTGTCCGGGGGAAAATTTGTAGGGAGGCTGAGAATTTAGTTTACCTTTATGGCCAGTCTGTTGTTATAGCAGAAATACCAGGGATATTGCAATTGTACAGTCAGAGGAATAAAATCAAATAAAAAAGGTTTCTAATTCATGAAGGTTATATCAAACATAGGTAACTAGCCTAAATCTTCCTGAGTCATTCTAGGGAAAAAAAAAATCTTACTCTCTTCCACAATTCTGCTTATCCAAATTGAAGACACATTATCTGTCCCTGAATCAAATGGCTAAATGGCTCTATGTGTGGGCTGATGGTCTAAAATAAAAATCAATTCCACTGGTTAATTATCAGTTAATCAGTAACAGTTCTTTCAAAAGTACACTAATGAAGTTGCTCTGATTAGAAATATATGAATATTGCATCCCTGGGATTTCCAAAGTGCCAGATCTTTCCATCCCCTTAGTCATACTCCTTTAAATTCCCTTGCTAAGGTTACTCAAGACATTTTATTGAAATGTGTCCTCTATTTCAATCTAGAGGCAAATTAGTGCTAAACTATATGCTTTCTCTGTGCTCAGCTGATGGATCATATTTTAAAATATCATATTGAAAAGACTCTAATTGTTACCACAAATCTTTTTTTGGTAAACAGAATCTTCACATTTCTTTTAATGTTTTATTTTCAGGCAATGAATGCTATTGAAATGCATGACAGGAAATTAAATGCCTGTGATTTAGTAAAATGTTCACTTAAGAAAACAGAGGTTTAGCATTTTATAACAATTAGAATTTTTCTGGGTTTCAATCAAGGTAGTCTATGTTTGTTCCATACACCTGGATTTTTGTTAAGTTTACTGTATCTCATTGTCCTTTTTGAGATTGGCCCAATACAATTAAATTTTCTTTCTTTCTTTCTTTCTTTCTTTCTTTCTTTCTTTCTTTCTTTCTTTCTTTCTTTCTTTCTTTCTTTCTT
>JAOEGS010009617.1:0-11356 GCA_025447755.1 Corythornis vintsioides
TTATATAAATATATTTATACTTAAAATAGTAGTGTTTTTTACAGCTCTACCTTTCCTGTCCTTACAGGTTCTTCAGGGAAACCATTGCCAGTCGTTACCTGCTGAATGAACGCTTTATAACAAAAGTTTTGGTAAGAGGAGGGTCATTTTTAGCAAAATATCAGCATTTTATTGTGAATAAATAACTGAAAGCTGACTAATGCTTGTACAGCATGAGTCTTGTTAGACAGTCTCCAAATAGTGACATGCTGAACAGCTAGCAAGTAGCTGTATTTGAATAGAAGTACCAAGGAATTGCATATTGCTAGAGATAAATTCATACTTTGCTTTACTAAAACTGTAGAATTTGAATCATCCTGTAAACAGTTGGCTTGAGAACAACTACTGTAAACTCAGTTCAGCATGTGAGTTCACAAGGTGGATCAGAATATTTTGCTATGTATTTAATAGTTGGATGTAAACTAACATACTGTATTTTTATTTTTTTTTTTCAGTATGAACCACCTTTCATTACAATTGATTTGAAACAGAATTCCTCAGAGAAATCTGCTGGGGATGTGGATATAGCTGATGTGGCCTACTACTTTGAAAAGGATGTAAGTGGTGAAGTTTGGCAAAGACTGGAAGTGTGTGTTGCATCACATTCAGTATTCCTACTGCATCCTGGCTACAGCAAGATGAATTCTTGCAGTGCCTGGACAAAGGGCTGTTACAGGATGAAATAGCAAGTCTCTTTCTTTTTTTTCTCTCTTCTTAGGTAAAAGGTGACTCCATCTTTCAGGGTAATGTCCTAAACCTCAGCATTGATAATGAGAACCTGAACTTGGAGAAGACAGTGGTCTACTATGTTGATGAAATAGCACCAGAGTTTTCCATGAAGTCTCTGACTCCTGGCCTCATTGCTGTCATTGTAGTAATAATAGTGGCAACAGTTGCTGCCATTGTTGTTCTGGTAAGTCCTCACAAAGCTGCCAAGCAGAACAGGTAGTGTCATACTGGAAATAACCAAATAATTGGTCTCTTGATCCAGTCTTCCTCTCCAAACTGCCACCCTCTGAGAGTTGAGAGGTGGCAAAGGGGTGATGGCCATAACTGTATAACCATCACTGTTTCAAGTTGACTAAAGGGTGTTGTGTGGAAAACAAAAACATTAGGTGAAAAAGAATGCCTGTCTTTCCTCCTGGTTTAAAGTCCTTGATAGTGACAGACTGGCTCAGTTGTACCTTGCTCGGAAGGATGGGGAAGGAACAGCTTTGAGTTGAGAGTTTTAAAGGCACAAGCAGATAAAGTTACATGTAAGTCAGGACTGAAATCAAACTCCATGATTATTCTGTCCTTCTCTTACAGGTCTTGACAAGGAGGAGGAAAGGGAAGTACGTGAAAGCAGAGGTAATTTGTTTATTTATGGTGTTATGTGTGGGGAGGAGCCTGGCCAGAATTCAGATCACCTTAGTTTGCTCTCAGTTAAAATCCTCATTTGGTACCTTGGATTTGTTCAAGGACACTGAAAGTGTTCAGATTCTGTAACTAGAAAATCTAGAACTAGTTTTCACTGCTGTATAGTTCACCGTGCTCCTTCTGCTCCAGTTTCAAAGGCAACTGGGGATCTGCTGCATTTCCCAGGGGAGGGAGGTGGTGCTGACAGCAAATGCTGTATTTACATCTCTATAGCAAGGGCTGTACAATCAACAGGAAATACTGATAGTTGGCTTTTGTCATGAAGACCTTTCCTTGAGGTGTTTGAGTGGAACTTAGAGCTTCTATTGAAGAGCTGCTTTACAATGGAGTAGGAACAAATGGTGCTAGTGTGTGAGGCTTCACCCCAAGTGTAGAGCTTTTTCTAAAGGAATCCAAAGGATGTTTCAGCTAAACAGTAAACCCTGCTCCTTGCACACACCCTCCAGGAGTGCTGCTTCAAAGGCTGAAATTTACAGTGCTCTTGTTTGATTCTGTGTTATGTCAAATCCCTTTGCTGATGAAAATCCAGGCTGTTAAATCCCGTTGATTTCTTGAGTTTTATGCTGAAGTAGCACGAATGATTGATCTGCCTCTTCTCCAGGTAAAGGAAATGAATGAAATGCATAGAGGACTGAATGCATAACTCAATCTACTGAGGAGAGACTTCAGATTCAAGCAAGAAGATAATGGGAACACTGGAGGCATGGATCTTAACTGTTTAAAGAGTCCTCCTGAAAGGGAAGAGATTGCTCATTTAATGATTGTTAAAGCTAACAGCCAAGGCTGGTAACCATGCTACTACTTTTACTACTTGTTGAGAGTTAAATCTTAAAAGCCCCATCTTGCTGAAGGCAAGTTTCACTGTTGCTCCCTGATTTTATTCTATTTGATGATGATAAAATAAGTTGACAAGTGCTGTTACTAGGTTTATGGAGCATACATGCTTAAATGGTTGTTTTACCCTTGGAGTTTTATTGAAAATACTGATTTTTTTTGTAGCTATTGTTGGAACTGTCTCCTATATAACTGAAAGTGCTATTTTTATGGCTGTTTGTACATATTTGAAGTTGCTGTAACTTTTTTATTACTTGAATTAATAAAACTTGGAAACGGGCTTCTAATTCTTTCATGTTGAAATGATGATCAGCAGTGTAATATTCCAGTAAAGCAAGCAACCTCTTGTCTAGGTGAAAATAGTCTAGAATTCCAATTAACAAAGGTTGTATTGGCCACTTAATACTGCAGTAGCATGATACTTTATTTTTTTTTCTTAAAGCTGTGAAAAATATGCTTGACCCTCTTTTCCCCTCTTCATGTGGAGCAGGAGTGAAATGATAAAATAGAGTTTGTTTGTATAAAAAAAATAAACATGCTGTGAATTGAGTGATTTCAGGAATGCACAGCCTGCTCTTTCCAATGCTCTGTAACTAAAATTAAACCTCCTCTGCATCTCTGGAGGGTTGGGGGTGGGTAGACTTGGCAGCTGGGGGTAGACCTGGGGCAGAGCTATTGCCCCATTACCCTGATTTGCATAGTTGTTGCACCCAGCTAGAATCTCTTTCTGCTCTTACTCCTGTTTACTGGCACAGAGGCTTAGCAAACTTGCACAGGTTATCGACCTCCCCCAGCTCTGGATAAAGGAGCTTGCCTTGGCAGTTGGTAATCTATCTAATGTATATTGAGTAGCAAGCAAACATCTAGAGTCCATCCAGCATATCTGATTTATAAAGGAAATGCTGTAACTCCTGTTGCCAAAGAAATAATGAGATGCAAGATAAGGAACTGAATGACAAATATTATTAATGCAGTGTTTGTTTTGACCCCCCTCTGCCTAAAACTGGAAAAGTAGGTTAGGCTAAGAGGAGATGCTGTGGGCTGTGTTCATAAAACACACCAGGAGAGAAACTTGAGTCTGCTTAATACAGCAGGGAAGGTTCTGGAGCATGGTGACCTCGCCCGGGTCCCCAGCACACCTGCCTTTGGACAAGCTGGTGGCTGCTGTGTGTGTTGGGGGGTTGGATGGTGGTCTTGTTGGATGAGGGAAGCAGCTGTTTCCCTGGGTCTTCCAAACATTTGGTGCTATGAACCTCAGGGTGTGGGCTGAGCTGCAGCCCCCAGGTTTTACAGCATTTCTCTGAAGTACATTTTGGGAAGTAGAGACATGAAGTCTGTGAATATATGCCACTCCTCCACAGGTATGCAGGAGGTCTGCTGAGGTATGATGAATTTCATACAACTCCAAGCTGTGAAACAGACAAATCCTACTTTTTCAATAAGCTTTTGCCAAGCCTCAAATGCTTCTGTCTTCCACAATTCTTCAATCTCCATAGCCTGTGTTTTCTTAAGTGTCTGCAGTATGCTATCCTGGCCATTCCTTTCTTCTCTCAGGATGATAATGCTGTTGTTTCCTCCTCTTCTTACCCTCATTTCATACCTTATTTTTGGCCTGTGGAGTGGAAAGAGTTGTGTGCTGGGCTGGAGCTACACATGTGCTGACTTGACTGGCTGGTATGTACCTGTTGTGTGGCCTGGACCTTGTCCCAGTCAGTCTGTTTGAAAATCATTTTCTCCTGATTTTTCCCACAGTAGAGAAAGACATGGAGAGCTTTTTAATTTTTTTATCTAATGGAGCTTTTCACATTAGATACTTGCACAAGATATGGTGTCTCTAGTAGTCATCTTCCTTGGCAAATTGGACAGAAAGGGGTTAGAAAAACCACAAAGTTTACAGAGATTAATTAAAAAATTGCAGACACTTTAAATACACAACTGAAGGGAGTGTACTATTTCTGAACTCAGATATTAACACTACAAGGATGATACTGTTCAGCCCTCAGAATTCAGTTTTTTCCCCCCAGTTTCTTATTCTCTGTAGTTTCTGTTTTACCTGTGTATCAGGTTTGGTTTTGTTCACTGCACTTGTTAACAGTTCAGCTGCATAAAATGTATTGATGGGGAAAGGAAAAAGGATGAGGGGAGAAACCAGTGTGTCAGAATCTTGCAGTTTTATGATGTTCTAGATTTTATAGGTAGAGGAAAGTGCTGAAATTAAAGCTACAATCAGCACCTGTTCTCCACATGTGAAGTGTGTGATGTTTCTTCTTGTTTATAGAGCAGTTTTGACCTGCTGGCAAAAACTGACCTTCTGATTGCTGATGCAAAACAATATGGTATTAAACAGCAAAATATGAAGGGTTCTCTATGTTAATATTTTGAAAACATTCAGCAAAGTTAAAGTTTCCTGTAAAATAAAACAAAAAAGAATTGAATAAAAGTTTATTAGTCATTACATACATTTTTGACAGTGTAAATATTTTAATGCTTCCATTTGCCTAGTTCATTACCTTCCTTCTGGAAGCAGCATGTTTTTTAAATCTAAAGTTCTACACAAAGTCACAATACCATGTTCCCTCTCTTTATGTCAGTTGTGATAAAGGTTAAGAAGGGTATGGTAAAGATTTATTAACTAATATGGGACTGAATAAATGAGCTCTTTTTTTACAGAGAGGCAATGGACAAACTGTACAAGAAACCCCACTAGCAATATTTATCTTTGTGCCTATGTACAACATAGGAGAATAGTATTTGTATAGGCAAGGGATAATCTATTCCTTCCTTATGAATTATTAAACCAGCATATAAAAATTAGTTGTTATTACTGCTGAGCAGAAGTAAATGTTTATGCAAAGATAACGAGAGACTTTTTAGAAGATAATATGCAATTAAACATATTTGAGAAAGCATCACCAATGAATTTTTCCTTCCAAAAAACCCAAGGAATCCCTAAGCAGAGTTTCCACAACGACAAAATGAAAGGTCAAAGTATTGTGTATGTAGGGTTTGTTGACACTGTTCATTATGTTACTGAACAGTCATAGTGAGTTTGGTAAGAGAAATAACATTGTTTGTGAACTATAGTGATTTATTCCCTCACCTGCTGGACTTTGCCATGATATACAGTGACCTTGGATTACAGGCTGCTTGAAATAGCCTGAAAATATTCTAGGAGACTATAAATACTTGCAGCTCCTCTGCTCCAACTTTAAAACTGCTAGTTACTGACTTGTAACATCTCCCAGAAAGGGGCTACAGTTCTCCTATGAATTACAAAGCTGGGCCTAGGGACAGTCAGTGACACTGTAGGGATGGCTCATGTGTTGGGGATAGTTGGGCCCATCCCTGAAAAGCCTTAGGAACCTTCCTAAAATCTTTGTCCTCCTTGTCTTTGCAGTGCCATGCAGGGGCAGCCCCATGCAAGGGAGAGGGGTGGTAGGAAAACAGGAGGTGGTGTGTGATGTTAGAGGCAACAACAGGTCAGAGGATGCAAAAACTCGATGCAGGTGAAGTGGTTTTTTCTCTACTAACTCCTAAATGCATTTGCAGAATCTTTGTGTGTTCAGGTGCCTACAAAGCAGAGCATGGCTGTGCCAGATTGATCCCAGTGAAAGCAGGGCACACAAGGAAGTTAAAAGGACCTTTACAAGGCCACAGCTGCATTTTCTTTGAGTCATAGAATCACAGAACGGTGGGGGTTGGAAGGGACCTCTGGAGATCATTGAATCCAATCCCCTGCCAGGGCAGGCCACACAGGAACGTGTCCAGGCTGGTTTTGAAGGTCTCTAGAGGAGACTCCACACCCTTCCTGGGCAGCCTGTTCCAGGCCCTGTCACCCTCACAGGAAAGAAGTTTTTCCTCATGTTCTGGTGGAACCTTCCACCAGAAAGTTTCAGTTTGTGTCCACTGCCCCAGGGCACCACTGAAAAGAGACTGGCCCTTTCTGCTTGACATCCACCCTTCAGGTATTTGTAAACATTAATAAGATCCCCTCTCAGTTTTCTCCAGACAAAACAGCCCCAGGTCTCTCAGCCTTTCCTTTCTGTTTTCCAATGTATGTTAATTAAATAATCTTATCTTGATAATATTATCTGAAGTCTTTGCTGCATTATACATACATATCCACCAGTCCAACACAACATCTTCTGGTAATGTCCTCACCAGCTCTAAAGCATAAAGCTGTCACAGTCTTGTCACACTCTTGGATATTAATTCACCTTTTGTGAAAAAAGGATTATTTTTTATTTTTTTTTTTCCTGAAGAGTGACTAAATGTCATCCATTGTGCTAACTGCAAAGCCATTGCAACTTTTCTTATGCCTGTTACGCATAAGAAGGCAACAAAATTAATTGTCTAGATTATCATCTCTTGCCCATCTGCCATGTGCAGAGCAATTACAGGTGTTTTCCCATTGCCTTGGCTGCTGGCAGGCTGGGAGGAAAGCAGCAAGAGCTCTGTTAGGAGCAGCACCTTGCAGCAGCCAAGCCTGGCAACGGGATGGCTTAACAGACATTATTTTACATCTTTGGAACGGTGTAATGAGGTCCCCAGAGCCACCTCCTCTCCAGCTGTTTGTAAAGGACACGTTTTTATTTCTTGTCCTATCTTTGGCTCATCTGTAGTCATCAGTATGTACAGAGACTTGCAATCCCAGCTATTCACAATGTGTGTTTTGGACTAACCTGGTATTATCACCTCTTAGCAAGGTTGCCTGACATTATACGTGCCCTCAGAAGGTTATGTGTCTACTAAAGCATAATGATTATTTAGGCCAACTTTTCCTATGTGACTACTGCCCCAAGCAAACACTTTTGGTGGAGGCAAGTATCTGACCAGATAGTTTAGCCACTTCTGAAAAGAAGGTTAGGAAAGCTACACTGAGTTGTGCTGAAAAGAAATCCAACTGCCCTGCCTGAGTGATGTCATTTTTTGCAACTGTTATGGAGATAAGAGGAAGATTTTGAGCAACTACAGGGCTGTCAAAGCCCCAGTGGTGAAACAACAGGTTAGTGTGCAAACCTGAAGTAGTCCTTATGTGAGCCTCTAAGGGCCTCTTGGAAAGCAACTATTGACACCATGAAATATTCAAGATGAATATATTGATTCATTGAGTGGGAAGGAGAAGTCAGGTGAGGAATCTAGGGAAAGAGGTCCCAAAAGCATTCCATAGCTGGGAGAAACTGTGAGGAAGAAAGGAAGGGTTGGAGATGAGGTTGGGGAAGCTGAAGTAACATGTGGTAGAGAGAAAAAACAATGGGGTGCAGACAAGGGGACACTCTGAAGCAGCAAGAAGGGGTGAGCATCCACACAAGAAATGCTAAGGCATATAAAATCTAAGGTGTGTTTTTTAGGTGATGGGGTGCAGGCAGCTGAAATGGGGTATAGGAATAATAATTTTAAATTCACCAGAAAAAAGTGCTGTGAGACAAGAAGTTTCCAAGACTTGATATAGCTGATGAAACCTGGGATTTTCTACTATTCTTAAGCAACTGTCTCTAAAAGATTAAGAGCTCTAGTGCTTCAATTCCTCTGTGCCTTTATAGTGGAAGGAAAAACAACAATACTTCAGCCACTGCAAGGAAAAGATCACAAAAAGAAAGAAAAGCACTCTGGGCACAGGGACAACACTGTAGCCAGGGCTCGGGATCCCTCCAAGCAGGACAGTCTGTGCTCTGTCTGTCCCTGATCTGGGTGACCCCAGTGTGTAAATGGGGGTCTGTCTGGGGGTTTGTTTGGCCATTTGCCACACTCTTCCTTTGCTGCCTGTGAGGGAGAGACTCCCCTGTAAAGAAGGGTGAGATTTGCCTTCTCTTGCCCAAGGGGGCACATGGGGGTCTCTGGACACCACTCCCCCTTTTAAGCAGAGAAGAGCCCATTACAAGACACTCTCTTCCTCAAGGACTAAGTGAAGAGGCCACCCCAGCATGGCTGCCCTTTCTGTCTCGGGGAGACCAGCGTGTGTGCGGTGCCCTAGTGCGGGAGTTTTCCCCGCCCTCCCGCCGCCTTTTCCCGCCACCCCCGAGCGGGGCCAGGCGGCGCCAGGGGGCGCAGCGCGCGGCCGTTGCCATGGTAGCGTACGGCGCGCGGGAAGGGCCAATTCCCCCGCGCTCCCGGCCGGGCGCCGCGTCGGGGCGGGGGGCGGGGCGAGCGTCACGCGCTTGCGCCAGCCCGGCGGCCATTGGCTGCCGCCGCCGGCGCGCGCCACTGCATGCGTGCCTGCGTGCCTCCGTGAGCGCGCGCGCGCGCGGCGGCGTTTGGCGGGAGGCGGCGGCGGCGGCAGCAGCGATGGCGGTGGAGCCGCCGCGGGATGCGGTGTGGCCGGAGGGTAGCGGGACCGAAGCGGGTTTCGTCCGCGCCGTGCTCTCGCTGCCGGAGAAGCCCGAAACCACCGTGCGCTTCTTCGAGCGCGGCGACTACTACACGACGCACGGCGCGGACGCGCGGTTGGCCGCCCGCGAGCTCTTCCGCACCCGCGCCGTCATCCGCCAGCTGGCGGGGGCACCGGGTGGGTGCTGCGGGGGGACTGGAGGGCGGCGGGGCGGGGGGGGGGGACCGGCCGGCGGCGTGTTGGAACTTCCCTGCCTCCGAGGCCTTGCCGCGCAGGGCGGCTTCGGGCGCCCGGGTAGCCGGTGCAGCCTCCGAGGTGCCGCTGGGGTTGGGAGGCTGCGGGTTTTCGCCTTCAGTCGTGCCTGCTGCGGGTTTAGGTTCTCCGTGGCCTCCCGTTTGGAAGGTAGGGACCATGTCGCAGTGAGAGCGGCAGGTGCTGCTCCGTTTCTCCCGCGCTGGGCTTTGCTGGGAGTGGAGGCAGCGAGACCCGCTGCTGACCTGGGTGGGTGAACGGGGGCAGGGAGGTATTAAAAGGTCTCTGGGTTTTGATGTCTGCTCTGATTCATCGCTTTGGAAGCAAAGTAGCTGCGTGTGGAGCTTTCTCCTCCAGCCTCCCGCAGCTTTGAGATGATAATGAGTAGCCCTTCTGAGTAGGATGCGTGTGACAGATGTAGGTGTACAAACGTAGGAAGGTATCTGCAGCAGAAAGCACGCTGCTTGTCACAGAAATTCATACTAGAGGCTGTCAGATGTGGATAGTTGGGTTGGACACAGCATGTTGTATAGGCTAAAAGCAGCAACGTGTTCCCAGCTCGTTGTTAGATTTCCATTTGTGGCAGTGATGGGATCATGTTTGCTCTGATAACTAAGGACTTGTGCAGTTCTAAGCAGTGGTAACATCACACTTGCCTAACAGTGGCCTGCAGAAGTAAATACAATTTAATTATGCATTGCATAAGGTTTTCTCTTCCATCCACCCCCCTGTTGCTTTTTTATCTCTTGGTATAAGATGGTGGAGCTTGCAGATGTCAGAGCACTGAGATAAATTATCTTGTCAGAGTAGGCAAACTTCAGTATTGCCCTTCATCTCGAGGAACATGTTGCAGAGTTGCTGGCTCATGCTGCTTTGACAGGGGGGCTGGACTAGATAAGCTCCAGAGATCACTTGATTCTGTGAAAATAAACCTGTTTATCTGTAGTGTTGTCTACCTAGAGTTGAGTAAAACCAGCTGGATGGCTGGGCCCAGAGAGTGGTGGTGAATGGAGTTCAGTTGGTGGCCAGTCACAAGTGGTGTTCCCCAGGGCTCAGCACTGAGGCCAGTTCAGGGTCTAGAGTACAAGACTTAAGAAGAGCAGCTGGGAGAACTGGAGTTCTTTAGCCTGGAAAAATGAAGGCTCAGGTTGTAGAAGGCTCTTCTTGCTCTCTGCAGCTCACTGAAAGAAGGTTGTAATGAGGTGGTGGTTTTGTCAAGAAGTGATACAAGAGGAAATGGCCTCAGGTTGTGCCAGGGGAGGTTTAGATTTGACATGAGAAAAAGTTTATTCAGTGGAAGGGTTGTGAAACATTGGAACAGGCTGCCCAGGGAAGTGGTGGAGTCCCCATCACTAGAGATGTTTAGAAGACATGTAGATGTGGTGCTCAGGGGCATGATTTAGGGGTGACCTGGCAGTGCTGGGTTAGTATTTATACCTGATGATCTTCAGAGTCTCTCAATATTAATGATTTTTTTTTGTGTGTGTATGTGCATTAAAAAGACAATGACAATCTCATGCTTTTCATTTTTTTTATTGCAAGTGGTGAGGTGATATGTGAAAGCCAAACAAAAATATCCTTCCCCCTCAAAAAAACTCAAAACTCAACTTGTGGAGAAGTTGTTGAGCTTGATTTTTTTCAAGCATAGAACTTGACATGTGTTCCAGACCAGAAAAACATGCATCTTTATATTCCATCTAAAAGATATTATCTAACATATTTGGCACTTTAGCAGACATAAAATTACATTTTAATGTTTTTGTTTGTTTGTTTGTTTTGCTTTCAGGATGATTTCAACAATATCCCCACCTGAAGGCCCAGTTTGTTTAGTAGTGGAATTATTCTGTGAGTAGGTGAGATGGGGAGGAAGAAGTGCTAGTGCTCTGCTTGGCAGCTGTATGGACTTACATTTGTTCAGCTCTCATCTGCCTGCACCTTTATAGGAACAGAAGCAAGAAGTTTGTTAAATAGGTTCTTTCTGAGCTGGGTTTTAATGTAAACTTTTTTCTCTCTGTGAAAATACATTGGCCTTACACAAGTAATTCCAAGGGGAATGTCTTGGCATGTGTGTCTTGCTGCCTTCTGAGTGCAAACAGGGGTGTCAGTCTGTGCTGTCAATAGAAGTGGCTTATCCAGGAAAGAAAAGATGTTCTCCAGAAGGAAATCCTGTAGCAGCTTCCACCACTCATTAGATTAAAATGTGTGAAATATTAATTAGAAGCAGTCAAGAATATTGTAAGGAGAGAGGAGAGGTGAGAACAGCAGATTTCTTTGTATATATGTACTTGCAGATTTAGGGAGATCTGGAAGTGAACTCTTTTTATTTAGGGTATGGAGTATAGTTTCTTTAGTCTTAATATTAAGTAGTTGAGTTATGTGACTGTGGTGTTTACCTGGATTTTACATGAACATTGAGGACAGATTTCATAATGGTAAGAATCTGTTGCTAATCTGCAACCATTAAACCACTTTTAAATTAAGCCA
>JAOEGS010009618.1:0-17649 GCA_025447755.1 Corythornis vintsioides
GGGGCGGAGGGGGGGCTTCCCGCTGCCTCCCCCGCGGCGGGCGGGCCATGCCGCCCTGCCGCGCCGCCGCCGCCGCCCGCGGGCTTGGGGCGCAGGGGGCGGGCGGCGCCGGGTGGCGACGGAGCGGGGCGTGGGGTGGGCGAGGAGGGCATCGCTCCGCGGGAGGAACAAAGGGGCTGCGGGCGGCTGCGCTAGCGGCGCAGGGCCGGTGAGGAGTGCTTGTGTGTGTGTGTGTGTGTGTGTCCGCGCGCGTGTGTGTGCGCGCGCGAGCGCGTGTCGTGTGTGTGTGTGTGCGCGTGTGTGCGTGTGTGTGTGTGTGTGTGTGTGTGCGTGTGTGTGTGCGCGCGAGCGTGTGTGTCTCTGCGGGGCCACGATCGCGCGGTCCAACCCCTCCCGGCAGCGCCGCACAGACCCTCCGGAGTTGGCGGTGTTGCGGGTAGAGATCGGGCGGCGGAGATGGCTTCGGTGCGGTACCTAGGGGATTTCTCGGGAGCGCTAGCTCCTTTCAAAGGAAGGGGAACAATTTACTGAAAGAAGGGGGGATGAAATGCCTGGGAGTGAAGTGCGGCGATGCTCCTCACAACCCGCCCAGAGCCACTCCGGAGTTCTCGCTGCAATATCCTAATGGCTCTTACCAGCTTTGGGAAAGGCGAGAGCTGGGACGGGTATGGGAGCCTTTTCCTCCTCTTCTTTTTGCTCCCGTGAAAGCCGCCCCGCTCTTTTCCGTCGCTAGATGGCGTGTGGATGACGAGAAGTGAGCTCCCTGCCCGGGTGTCGCTGCGGAGCCCCCCACGCCCCCCTCCCCGCGCCCCGCCGCCTCCTCCGCCAGCCGCGGAGGAGCTGGTGGCACCGCGGTACCTCCGAGGGAAAACGGGCCCGTAATTCCTCGAGCTCTACTTGCCATCCCGGTAGCAATAATAACACAAGGACCTATCTGTATTTTTTAAATTAAGATTCGGAGAACACTCAGTGTCTTCTGCACAGAGCTCTCATCAGGATACCGGAAGGTATTCCTCCTTCTAATTTACATTTGTTTCGGTTTAGTAACAAGAGGCTTTCAAATGAGTCATTGAGTAAAGAGGTTCCTTTATTCTTGAAGATTTTCTGACCAAACCTCTGTCACTCAAACCACAACCTCCCACTCTGATAACCTATTCTAGGCATATGCTAAAGAAACCTAAAACAACAACAACCCAGCAAACCCAAATATATACTGAAGCTTGAGAGGTAACTCTTCTATATTTTAATAATATGCTCAGCTTCAATATATATTAGCTTCTGTTTAAATTCCCATGAAAAA
Organism: Corythornis vintsioides; assembly: GCA_025447755.1. Taxonomy (NCBI): domain Eukaryota; kingdom Metazoa; phylum Chordata; class Aves; order Coraciiformes; family Alcedinidae; genus Corythornis; species Corythornis vintsioides. Next base: position 1,301 of record JAOEGS010009618.1, read on the forward strand.
GATGAACACTACCAGTACTGTGGTCTCTAAGCTGTTCCTACTATAAATGAAATCAGGGGAGAGAAAAGGTTTCAAATTGTTAAAATGTTTAAAAATTCCTCTTTGAAAAACTTGTGATGATGATGGCATATGTAAACTTGTGCAATAAAATATCAGATAAAATAAAGGTTGCTTTCTGAGTTTTACTGTTTGGGGTTTTTTTTGTTTGGTTGGTTTTTTTTCTAGCTCAGATGTTCAGTATATTGTATCCTACAGGTCAGTCCATTAATTTGAAATTAGTTGGTCAGCTGTGGGAATTGAGCTTTCAATGGTGTGGATATTCTTCTACATGAAGGGTTTTTATTTGGTGCTCCAAAAAGATTGTCCTGTAACAATTAATAAAGCCCAGTTTATGATCCTGTCAGCTTAGCAATGTGACAGTGATACAGGACTTCCTTTCCTGACAAAAAAGCAAAAGAGGTTTCATTTTCAGCTATAGATTTATTTATTTTTTTAATCAATAACTGCTCTTATTTTTTAATGTGCCTAGATTTAGACAGGTATTGTGTTCAGTTGCTTTTTTCTTTGGAGTTTTTAGAGAACAGAAATCTTCACTTGCAACAAAGAGTTTTCACCCCCTGTAGAGATGAGAATGGATTCCATTAAAGAATCACTTGGATTCTTGTTGCAATCTTAAAGTTGTTTCAGAAACTTACACATTTCATCAGGAAGTGAAAAAAAAAAAAAAAACAAACAAACAAACCAAACCCAAACAGACCCTGTACATTTGGAAGAGTATCAGGTACTCTTAAAACATTTTGTCTGTTTTATGTCAGAGGTTTGAAAACAGTCCAGGTTCAAAATCTTTCCTGACACCTCACCTTAAATTTTTGTGGGCAGCCTGTGTATCAGAGAGGTGTCTTTAAGAAACAGTTTCTGGGAAGTAAAAGACAAAGAGTATACTCTATTAGCTCCTTATTCTATCAGAAAGGTCATTACAATACTACTAAAAAGTGATAAAAAGGAGTTCAAACTTTCACAGCTTGTGCCTTAAGTTTATTGTCCTGAAATTGTCTGGCTGCAGTATTCCTTACTTTGTACATCTCAGAAAGACTAAAATCTGGTATATGAAGTGTACCTTAGATCATCAGTTCTTCTAAATCAATCCTGTCTGTGACATCAGAATTAGCTACCAAGAGATTGGTGCGATGTGACAGGGAGGATTATGACTTCAAGTAGGAATTAAGTAGGAGAGACTCAAATGAGACACAAATCCTATTTTGAAGCAAAGAAAATAAATCCTAGTAATTGTAGGAAAGGAAGAAAATGATACAAAGAGGAATGCACAATGGACTCTTAATATGAGCTGTTTATTCTTTCTGAAGTTACGAGGCACAAAGATCTCTCTGAGGTTTAAAGAAGGTAACATCTATGATGCATGAGTTTATACTAATGCATTTTATTTTTTCTTTAATTTTTTAGAAGCATTTAGAATTTTTGAAACCAAGATTTTACTTTACAAACTGAATGTTCACATACATCTCCTCTAATTCCTCTAGTATTAAACCAGTGATCTTTTCTTCTGAGAAAATAATACTACAGATATTTAAAGCCACCTTGTAAACCTTAACCTCAAGATTTAGCTATACACCTGACTTTTTTCTTTCCTTCTTCTTTAGTCTAAAGATAATTTCTCAGTTCCTGCATGCTTGTACTAGCATTTTTTGCACACTCAATACCAAATGTACAAAATTATTAATATATTAATTTATGCTATTTTCCACTTTCTGAGAGGGGATTTAATAAATGTTTAGAAATATATAAGGGCTGAATGTCAGGAGGACGGTGTCAGCCTCTTCTCACTTGTGCCCTATGATAGGACAAGGGGCAATGGATGGAAGCTGGAGCAAAGGAAGTTCCACCTCAACATGAGAAGGAACTTCTTTACTGTGAGAGCGACAGAGCACTGGAATGGGCTCCTCAGAGAGCCTGTGGAGTTTCCCTCTCTGGAGATGTTCAAGACCCACCTGGATGCATTACTATGTGACCTGTGCTAGATTGCATTATAGTATAAAGTCCTGCTCTGGCAGGGGGGTTGGACTCAAAGATCTCCATGGTTCCTTCCAACCCCTGACAACCTGTGAGCCTGTGATCTTTTGAGATTGTGTCTCACTGAAGAAAATGTTTGATTCTATAATGTAAATTAATAAAATAATGCTTTAGTCAAACATGCAATCAACACAAATAGATATAGTCATAGTATGCTATTTCCTTGCCTTCGTAGGTTTGTCTTGTCTAAATCTAGCTGCTTTTTGTACTATGGACCAGACAGAATAAGTGGGAGGTTTTTGATATGGGCATAATTTTCCAAAGACAAAAGGCCATCTTCCTGGGAGTTTGATAAAATAGGCTCAGGTCACTCTACAGTGCAAGTACTTGTCGTTCTTCCTTCTATATGGAGAAATGAATTGCTGTGGACATTAAAAAATGACCTCTCACTGGTCAAGGATTAAGACATTCTGTGAGGAGGTGCACAATACACAGTATTTCTCTTAAATTCTGAAGCCAACCTGAGAGATAGTATAGCCACCATTAACCTAAAAAAAATTCCTTACTTCTGTAGAAAAGATTTTTTGTGCATTATTACAGATTTAGTGGATGGAAGAGGAAAGCAGAGCTATCAGTACTGTAGTTTCGCTTTTCTTAAGGTGACTTTAAATTAGTACATGGAATTGTCTCAAGAATAGCTCACACTCTTCCAAAGAAGGGGCTGATTCAATCTAAAAAGTTTGTGCTTTAGCTTTAACTTTAAACCAACAAACGCTGATTTAATAATTATATGTGTTTTTCTGATTGTACAAAATATTATATAGATGATTAATTCTATTAAACTGTGTATTACTCATATGAAGCTCTGGGAATTATTCTTCACATTAGTGATATTTTACCCATCAATGAAATGGTAAATAAAAACATTTAAACTTCAGATAAATACGTATTTCTCATTTTACTTCAGATAAATACATATTTCTCATTTTGAATTAATGTTTTGGCTCATATATTATCTTCAAAGGAATAGTTGGTTCATTTATGTTATGAGGCCCAATTTTAACTGATTTAGCTTTAGGCACCTGTGCTACCTAATTAAGAGCTTGCTCACCCTGACTTCCTAGAAGAGAAACAACTCCAGAGACCAATCCATCCTACCTACAATCTCAGAGTTGACAATAAAAGGCAGTCTGGAAAGACTGTAGTCCTTCTACAGTCTGTAGTCCATCTAAGTTAGGAGTCTTAGATGCTTTAAATTAGGCAGAATGAACCTGAGACTGATGGCCTGAGCCAGCCTGATAGGTAAATGGGAAAACCAGCCTGGACTGAAAGTGTCTTTAAGGTCTTATCCTTAGAAAGAGACACTAAGAGTGAATTAATGCATAAAACTAATTAACTAATAGAGTTGATACTTTTGGTCACACTGAAGCACTTTGGGAAGTCATGGTATCATAGAATCATAGAATGTTTAGGGCCAGAAGGGACCTCCAAAGGTCATCTAGTCCAGCCCCCCTGCAGTGAGCAGGGACACCCTTAACTAGACCAGGCTGCTCAGAGCCTTGTCCAACCTCTCCTTGAATATCTCCAGAGATGGTGCCCCAACCACCTCCCTGGGGAGCCTGTTCCACTGATCCACCACCATCAAGATACCCACACTCTCTTAGAATGTATAGTATGGATTAGAAACACTGTCTCCTCACACTGAAATGTGAGATGCTAGTGAAGTACTTAGTGAAGTACTGTTCTGATAAATCTCTGCATCAGTGCATGTGAACATGCCACTTTGTCTAGTTCACTATTTTAAGGATGTAGAGTTTGCTACTTTTATATGCCTAATGTTGGCTGAATAAAGCAGAAAAAAGTTAGTGTCTTTTATATTTGTTTCTGCTTTAATTAAGATGGATAATATTCCTAAAAATTGTGAAATTGTGATCAATTTCTGGAAAATGCAGATAAGTAAAGCAAACTTGGTGAAACTATTACTTTTTTTCAGGCGTTCTCATTCTATTTTTTCTTACCTCAGTCAGTAGTGGATTTTGATAATGTTCTGAGGGTTATATATAAATTTAAATGTGATGCTGAAAGTTGACTTTACATTATTTATTTATTTATACCACTCTACAACATACTCACAGCATGACAATCTTTCAATCTGTATCTAAACTTTACTGTTTTAGATATACTCCTTTTCTTTGTATTCCAGTTAATGTGGGGTTTGGATGTTGGTCATCTTCCTCTGTTCCTGCAAAAGCCTCACAATGATCAGTGGCTCATTGCCTACCCATTTTTATTAACTGGTTTCTGTTCCAGTAAAGCTTCTACCATTTTGACTTTCAGGGCCTTTATATGAGTCCTATATGAAAGAGTTTAATATATACAAAAATATAGTTAATAGAAACACTGGCACAAATGAATATAGAACATTTTCAGAATTTAGGAGATTGAATAAAGTTATTATCTTGCATTACAAATTACTTCCTTAGTCCAGCCAACTCTTTGCAAAGGAGGAAGCCTGAGGTCAGGCAGACTGGCATGAAGCTGGTAAATCTTCAAACCTGAGAATATCTGGAGAGCTGCCTATAGGGGCACTTTTTATGCCACTAATTGCTAATAGCTCCTGTACTGCAGTTCAGAACAGGAAACTTTCTTTCATGTTAATGATTGTTTTCTAATTGGATAAACAGCCATGAGAAAGCAGTCCTTTAATAGCAAGACACTTCTCCAGCTTAGGAAGGAAATAAAAAAATTGTGGTGTTCCTGGTAGCATTGCTGTGCTGAATATTGAGTCCAAGCTTCCAATAGGAAGAAGGGATGAAATGTCTTGGGGTCTGTCTACAAAAGTGAAATGTTACCCGTGACTGATGCATTAAATTACTCTTAAAAATCAAGCTGAAAAAATAAAAATCCAAAAAGCTAAGATTTTTTCCATAACATCTAAAACCGGATTTATTTAAACCCTCAAATAAAATGAGTAAATGAGGGTAGAAGAGTTATTAAGTCCTGAGAAACATGTTAATTAGACTTGACTTTATGTCATGTTATTAGTGGATCTCATCTGGTCCTAGCAGTCATAAAATCAAGAAGTTAAAATTGAAAACTGTCATAAGTTCACTGGTCATTGTGCTTCACATGCACGCAAAAGAACTGTGTCACTGAGATACTTTAGTATTCTTCATTATTTAGCTTCATCACAAAGATGAATAAATATTTTATTTCTGGATAAACAATACTTCACCTCAATGGCACTTTTCAGCACAGGTTATTTAGTTATAAGTTATACTACTAAGACAATCTGACAGCTTGCACAAAATTATTGCTGTCCAGGTTGAAAGAACTATGTTTCAATTAAATCATACTTTCTTCATAAGGAGGCTGTAGCTTTGATTACCAACTAAAACCATTATTTTGCTGTAGTATCGTTGTTCATAAATTAATAGCAAGAAAATACCTAATACAAATTACAACCTTTTTAAAGCAAAATAATAAGGAACAAAATGTTCACAATGTCAGATCTTCAGTTTCCTTCCGTTTGTGTATGTAGCATTGCTAATTTGCTTGAAAAAAATGATATATGATATAACATAAAACAGCCTCAAGACTACAGCAATTACAGCCTAGATATTTGACATACACCATGTGATTTTTTAAAAATAGAAATCTGTTCAATCTACTTCACATTAAAGCAATAGAAAGCAGAAGGGTGAAACATCAGGCAGTAAGGACATTTCTGTAAATAGAGCTCTTTAGAACACACGACTTGAAACTACTTGTGTAGCTCAAGGTCCCAGAATCAATGTGAGCTCTGTCATGGGTCAAAGTCCCTTTGCAGCTTCTACTCTGCTCTCATCAGCCTCTGCAAACCAGTCAAATAATTCACAATGAGTTAGGTCATCTAATTTTATCTGTTATACTGAATGGAAATGTTGTCTAGATGGGAAATAGTTCTTTCCAAGGCCCATACCATACTCTTTGAATCTATCCCCCAGTTATAGAAATTAGCACAGAAGAAAACCATAACACGGAAAACTTTTTAAAAAATGACTAGTACTGTGTGCAGCATAACTGATGATGTCTGCTTTCCCCCTTGTCTCAGATGTCTAAGAAAGGGTGATCTCATTAGCTTTTTTACTATGAATAAGAATAGGGTGCCTCTTCTCAATCCACTTGTTAGTTCTCATAAAATTATAAAAAAATGCTTATTTTTAGGGTCTTTACCCCTCTAAAATGATGTTCAAGAATTACTGTGAGTTTGACAGACAGACTGACATGGCAAATGATTGTATTCACTCCGTTTTGGAAATTTACTCAATTACCTAGCAAACGAGGCTACAGATTGTCATCCCTTCTTATTTTGATATGTTAATTCTGAGAATTTCTATCCAGCTGTCCTGGTTTGAGTTAGAACAGATCTAATTCTATTCAGTGATTTTACTCTTCAGCTCAGTCTCTTCTAACTAACTGCTCTTTCTGAAGTTAACATATTTTCACAGACAGTGTCTGCTTCTAGCAGTGACAACACTAGATGTTTAGAGTTACTGCCAAGGGTTGGTGTGCAGAAGCAAAATGCTACACCTGCAGGGAGGAGCAGACAGGACAGGTGACCCCAAACTGACCAATGAGGTATTCCATCCCATATATGACATATATGTATGACATCATGACATCATATATATACTACATATATATATATATAAATATACATATGAAGCTGTATAAAGCTGAGGGATCACAAGGGTGAATCTTCTTCAGTGGCTGGCATCTGAGGAGGATTCTGTCTGTTCTGCCTTTGATCCCAATCTGTGTGTTCCTGAATCTGGTTCCCATCTGTTGCTGAGTATAGTCTAGGACTTCCCCAGTGCCTGCTCCACAGCAAAAATAGTGATAGTAACATAATTTCCATCAACAGCATTGGGTTTGATGCTGGCTTTGTATATATTTTTTTATATATCATTTTATTATATAAGTTCCATTAAAGTTCTTTTGGTTGTTTGCTTGTTTTTTGGGTTTGTTTGTTGGTATTTGGTTTAGGTTTTTTTTTCCAGTCCATAGTGCTCTTCTTTATTCCCTTTCTCTTCCTCTTTGGGAAGGGAAATAGGATAATAGAGAGCATCTGTTATTCATCTGTGGATGGTAAATTGTGAAACCAGTTTACTATAGAAAAGGGGGATCTGGACACACTCTTTTCCAGTCTCTTTATTGTGGACTTCCACATTTATTTCCCTGTGGGTGGAATTCTGATTAAATCGGGCAGTTACAAGAAATATCACAAAGTTTACTCTTGCCTGGTTGCCATGATCCTGAACTGCAACAAAAAATTACAATTTTGAAGTGGGAATCCTTCTGCAGCTTTTCCACAGCTGCAAATGTAAACAATTGTAGCTACTAGCCAGAGGTATGTGTAGATCAGCAGCTGTTTGAACAGTAGTTCTTTAGTGGTATATCCCCTGTGTAGTCCCTTAGTTCATGTCAGCTCAAGTACTTTGTAGCTTGTGGGGATCTCAAGAAAAAAATCTGTAATAGACTTGTGTCTGTGTGCATATGGAGCTCTAATGCAGTGGAGTTTTAAGAGAATGTTAACATTAAAAGTGAGTTTATTCATGATCACAATGACACTAACAGGATGAGAGTAGGTAGTGGGAGGAAACAAAGGCCTGGCAATTTTTGTGGCATTGCCCAAAATTTCTTGTTTTGCATGATCTTGTTGCATTTTGTTATCATTGCGTGTCACTTAAAACAGAATAACAAAGAAAGATTCCAGTGAGCTTCAGAAAGTCTGGATGGTGAATAGAGCCCAACATCTCCAAGACAAAAATGATCCCTGATCATATTAAAATATCCATGTGCTGGACACCTCCTGTTCTTAATGCAATTAATGACACCCAAGAATGTTTAGCACCTCACAAGAGTAAATTCTTTTTTACCACCCAAGAAGATACTAGACTGGCTCATCATTACTAAATTTAAGCCCTTGTTTGTCATTCCTGTTAACTTCAACACCATCAGGATAGATCCTGTATGAATTATGTATCTTTTTTCCTTATATTTCTACATGGTATAATTAAAGCTCAGAATGCAGCTGCCTATGTTTAAATGGATTTTCTTAGTCAACATCAAGATATATTGATTTGTGATGCATTGTATAAATTATATATGTTAAGGTTTCAATCATTAAATTAGTATAATAGCTGACAAGATAATTGTCTTTTTATCTAATATATGTACAGTATATATATATATTAACCAACCTAAAAAAGGAGTAAAATACCTAGCATTTTAACATTTTAAATACAATAAAACCAACCCAAAATTATACTTACAGTAAAAAATCCCAATAGAAAATGATTGTATAACTTAATTATATCAAATTTCCTAGAATTAATTTGCCATATATGAAACACTTCACAATTATTACACTCCATATTCTGCATAAAATATTAACCATGAAAATTCAGCAAAAAGTGATTCTACTATTGCAAATCACATCCATTCCAGTTTACACTGTTGCACTTCTGATTAAAGCCACAGAAGCAAACAGATTTAGTAGTATTTAAACTTGTGTAACTGAGAGAAGTATTTTGATGCCTTCACTTTTGTTGGTATATCATATCTTCATTTCAAAAGTAGATCTAATAGTTAATATCATTCTTATAATTGAATAAATAATTCTTTTATGAAATAAGCCCTTTTTCTACTTTATTATCCTTTACTTTGACCAAGATGCAATGTCAGATCATAAGTGTGCATGCCTTTCTTCTGAATTCTTAATCTCCTACTATCTTTCTCTTCATTACACAGAAAAAAAGCTGTGGTTAAATGCACTCAACCATTCCGAAATGACAAAATCCAATATTATGTTTTAATAATAGATATTTTGCTATATTGTTTGGTGGAATGTAAATATCACGACTAAGTAAAATAGAAATATCATAAGGAAAGAGGTGTACATGCATACATTCTTTTAGAAAAGTAATACGTGTACATGTTCATGTTATTTTAAGCTTGATCTAAAAAGTTTTCTGTAGCCAAATGCATTTTTCATGGTAAAACTGTACAGATAGACAAAAAAAAAAAAAAAAAAGTTCTTACCTAGAAAATGTCAACAAACAGACTTTCAGATTTCCCCTTTTAGCCAAAACTATTAAAAGTTATTTTAACCCAAAGGCTGTTTTTTTCAGAGAATGAACTGTTTGTGGGGAAAATGTCACAAACCAGAGATGTACTATTTGCTGTAAACTCTTCAAAATTCATTAATTAATTTAAGCCGTGACACAGAATTCTCTGATGAAGTAAACATTTGAATTCACATTGTCTTTTGGTTCTAGTCTGTAGTAACAAGTAATACAACATTTGCCATCCATAAGTACCATGAGGTTCACCAGAGTTTTATGTGGGCAAGGTTCATTATGTGTTCAGTACAGAATTTTTAATGAAGGACCATGAATCTTCACGGAAGGACCCATTTATAAGCCATGGATGTGTCCTCAGTGAGTATTGTCTTCAGAAAGGAACCTGCAGAGTATGGTAGCCAACTGGAAAACTGATTGTTATTTGAATCCAAATGTACAAGCTTACCTTGTAGCTTTATGCTATGCTGATCAGTTAAGTCTATAAATGGAAAAGCTGAATTTTTTTTTAGGATTTGATCCTCCCAGTAATTGCATATACATGCTTAATGTTACAGTTAAACAAGCATTTTGACCCTGAAGAGTGATCCAAACATGGTTATGTGTAAACTTGTGTCTTGGACACTAGCTCTCTTTTTGTACTGGCTGAATATTTCATGTTACACAATATGACTAATATAGGTAATAAGCTAGTAAGGGTTCTGATTATACTTCTGTAACTCTTACTCCTTGACATAAAATCTTTCTCCTGCCTTGTAAGTAAGATTAATTTGTAATCTTATATACATACTTACATCTCCCACAGTGATAAAAGCAGGCTAAATATGTAGAGTCTTGGATACAATTTGAGTGTAAATTGTAAAAATTTAACACTCTTGTCCATATGCTGTTGCATCCCATTAACAATACTTCTAACAGAAAATAATGCCTTAATGTATTGTTCAGGAAAATATATAAGACAAAAAAAAAACCAAAACCAACAAACAACCCACAAAACAACAGGTTTACTAATAACAACCATAAAGAGCAGCTTTTATTACCAGTGGACATAGGAAATCCTAATAATGTGTATTGTGCATGAATTACTGAATTATCATTCAATGAATCGTTAGGTATTTAACATGTACAAAATAGCAACAATTCCATGAGATAAGAAAGAAAAAGGTAATTCTTGGGATGACATATCCTTATCTAATGGCATTGCAAAATTATAATGAAGATTGTTAGCAACATGATGTGTTACTGTTAGTAAAAAAACAGCTCCAGGGGGGAACCTGAGGAGGGTTGCAGAGGCTCTGTAAAGGCAAAGTGGGATGGATATCACCTAAGTTTAACTATGTAAAACTTAAGAATTTGTTCTCAGATAGTGTTCAAAGCTCCCTTTATTGTTGATAAAAATAGGCAAGCAATTGCATCTTGTCTTACTTACAGTATCTGACAGTATATTCTTCTTTGTTCGTAATATTTGTAGCACTTTTGTATGAAACAATAACAGGTGCCATGAGATTTTTATGGGGTATCTGTAAAGCTATTTGACATCAAAGGTCATTCTGTGAGAACAAGAAGACATCCTTAAAATACTTCTGACATTTTAAGACACAGAAAAGGTCATGAACTGAAAAGTGAAACATGGCCTCACAATTGAAATAATCTACTGATGAGCTGCAAAGCTGTTTATATCATGTGTCATAAGTCAACTTGACTTCCATGTCATATAATTGTTGTTAGATAGTTGCATGCTAGTGCATAAAACTTCCATATTTTTAACACAGTGTAGAAAAGGGAAATTACAATATTTTTGATAGGATTAAATTATGCACCTAATCCTTTTTGTTCCGGATGTCAATACATAAAAATAATATCAGAGACTCAAATGCAGAACCTTATACATAATTTTAATTCCTCATCATGTGCTGTAGTCTACAGATATGGAAATTAAAGCATATAAATGCTTCAAAAAATTGATTCCTTTCTCATTGCTTTTAAATCCAATGTTGTTGATAGTAAACATTTTACTATAATTTACTAGTTATTTAGGAATACCCTGTGTGAGATGGACTAAATTCATTGAAAATTGTTTATACAAAATGACAGAGGGAGTTCAGCATTTCATGGCAGGTGAAAAGTATGTCACACATACTGACTTTCCATCTGTGGCTGCATACCTAGACAGTGCCAAACTGAAAACTAGGTAGCCTGCAACAGCTGAGGAAACAAAGTCTCATGTGCATTTAGATTTCACCAAGAGAACTGTCACATGCCACAAAACGCATCAACTTCCACTGCAAAATTTGTATTTTATGTGAGGGTATATGTATACATGTGTGAACATGCACACACACATAACACACACATATATATATGATAAACATATATATTGCTTGGTTGGATATATTGTACTTCTTCATCACAGCGATTATATTGTGTGACTGTAACAGGTGTATAATTTAGGTATATGGTACTTTGAATGTATTGCAGGTGTCAGCTGACAGATATATATATATATATGAATTCTGGTAACTTTCTACTTCACAGAAATCCCTCATTGCATGGAGATTAAAAGAAAAAATAATAACAGAAGGGTATTGAAATGTATGTATCTGTTTATGTTTTAAAACCACAAATGTCTCAACAAGATATAATTTTTTAAATATGCTTTTGAAGAGCCTGAAATGCTTTATGCTTTGCTGCTGCAAATTTAGTCAGCAAAAGCAACTCAACTCATCTAAAACTCATTTTTGAATTGTGCTGACATTAATGAAACCAACAATATCAGTACAAAAAAAAACAATGACATAAATTTTAAAAAGTTTATTTTAAGCTTCATTGAAAAGACAGAACATTTGTCACATAAGAACCATTTTTGATTAGTAGAATTTAAGATGTCATCAAAATTTAAAATAATCATATTTCAAGTGTTAGTGGATCACCAATATGTTAAATTTCTTTTAAAAAGAGGCAAAAAAAACCCCAAAACTAATTTATTACAGCAAGAGATAAAAAAATATTCTAAGGGTGACCTGCATGTTCCCCACAGCTTTTGTCCAAATTGATGCAACATGGCTGTGATTTATTGTGTGCTCAGATTTCTGATCCTATAGCAGACCCATGGATTTGCCACATTCATAACAGAGTAACAGCTATAAGGCAGCTAAATGGCTTCCTGGAAGTCCCCAAAGTATATGCCTTGCAGATACTTGCTGACAATCCTGATAAGATAGTCTTTTGCCCCATTGGCATCACTGTGCCTTGTTTTCAGGCAGGCAGTCCACACAGATTAGCAGTTCATTTCTCAGTGAAGGCTGCCAGTGATGTGAAGAGTCCTTCACCAGCTGAAGGACCTGAAAAGGAAAAAAGGGCAGAAGGCACTTCAATTTTCAAGAGTAACGCTTGTCTTTTTACTTTGTATCCAATACTTGGAGAAAAAATGCTGGAAATCTTGTCAGCAAAGTTCATGACCAGATCACTTTTTCATGAATAATTGGGAGTGAATTGAGTGGGAGTGCTGACAAGAAAAGGAAAACAAAATGGAATTCAAGGCAAATAAGCCCATAGAGGAGAACGGGAAGTGAGACAGATGTAAAAGTTTCCCTGATGAGTTAGGTAAATGCCCAGATAGTAATATAAAGACAGGTAAACCATTCAGAAGTCCAGCTTATTAAGGTCACCTCAAACCTCTTGTTTTAAAGGTTTGAGAAAAAAAAAAAAAAAAAAAAAAAGGAATTGTGTGCAATTTTTTTGTTGTATCACAGAATTTATAAAGCTTACTCATTTCTTCTTTGATGATATAAAATGTATTTTTTAGCTTCTCCTAAACCTAATCTGCCTTACTTGGATTAAAAACATACCCCTCTGATTGTGCATTTATGGCAATGTAATTAGTGAGGAAGTGTATCTCTCCCTTCTCCTCTTAGTTTCTGCAGGTCTTAAGTAAATATAGCTGTGCTTGTATTTGCTATATTTTTTCTTAGATATCAGGAGGAAACAATGCCATGCACTCACTTTGTGAAAATTGTCATGTAAGATTATGTGATAGATACTTATCTTCTGGCAATCCAAAGGAAGTAATTGGAAAAGGAATACCATAATGAAATAAAAATTCTCACCTAATTTATCTAATTGGATATGCAAACTCCATTTTATCAGTAACAAGAACTGTCATCTAATGGTGTTCACACGAGTTGCCCTAAGGATGAAATAGCAATCAGAGTCATTTTTTATTCTATTTGGGTTTCTGAGTTGTCATGCAAATGAGTATGCAAATATAGTCTGAGGATGAAAGAAATAACCTCAGTGATGAAAAGAAACATGGAACTCTCACTTGAATCTTTTGGTGTTGCTTTACTGTGCTTCATTGACTAAACAAACGTATACATATTATTGCCATAAACATTTGACATTGTCTTGGTTTTGTAATGCTCCATTAGGGAGTTTGCTGTGATCTTATTTTTTCTTCTTATTTAAAGACTTGACCCATTAGCTTTGTCTTCACTGCAGCCATTCCATAACTGTCTTGAAAAAATTTCCAAACTTACTATTTAGTGTGAGGCAGTTAATATAAATCTTTAAAGGAAATTCTAATTTTGCTTCAGCTGGTGTGTGTTTTTATGCACACTGTACCTATATATGCACTTACATATATAATTTATATATGCATACTTACAGTTTAAATATGCATTTACATTTGTATACATGGAATAGTTTCAGAAAGGCTAAATTTTCATCTCTTGATGCACAAAAGAAGGAACACATTTAAGATTCCTTTTTGTAGATGAATATAGCTAAGCAGATAATGAGGGGTGAAATCTGCAAATATTTGTTTAAATGAAACATTTAATTTTCCATGGCAATATTGTAACTCATTTTGTGCTCACTTTGCAAGAATATTCTATGAAATTAATTTACTGAAAGGCTGCTTAAAATATGTATTGTTACTCAATAGTAGATGATACCAGAGAAAGTCATACTTGGAGTTCTAATATGCAATTATTGAAAATGAACAATAAGCTATTAGTTCTAAGATTGGCTCTGCCCTGCAGAGAACAATAAAGAAAATGTGATTGCTGCTTATGTGCTAGCTGCAATACTTTACCTGTAATCTCCTGCTCTTCTTTCCAGTTATAGTCACACATCATCATCATCAAATACATAGTATGTTCAAACAAATATATTATGCATTTGCAACTTAATGCATGGTCAAAATGGACTTCTAATATGACCAAACATGGGCAGAAGTATTTGTAGAATGGAAATTTATGAAGCTATAATCTTGGGGCAAGAGTTATATTCACATAGACAATGAAATTCATAAAACAAAAGATCTGCTTCTTTTGTTAGTACAGATAAATAATATAACATCAAAATAAAATTCATCTTCACTGTCTCCTGTTATTCCATACTTGCAGTAAACTGTTTACCACACTCTTACCAAGTATATTTGCAGATGGCATTCAGCTAATGTTAATGAATAAATAAACAGTATTATTATATTATGAATCTTTAAACTAATCTCAACCTTCTGTTCTGAGCTGTACCACGTAGTGTGTTTGAGACTCACTGCTGATGCTTGCTTTGTGCAAGCCCAAACCCAGGCCTGTGGGTCTTAGGTGTATGCAGCAGAGAACCACAGCTCCTCAGGTTCTCTACATCCTGCATGTCAGCCTGACTGGGTCACAAGCCAGCAAATACAAGTGGTATTTGACCATCAAGGGGTGGGTCACATGTGAAGATCTGTGCTCAAAGGACTCCAGCAAGGAGGCAGGCTACATAAATACAAAGTACATTATAGCTTCTTGCTCACCTTGAGTGACCAGTGTTCCATTGCTTCTTGCAGCTTAAAGGAAGATGCCTTTTTTTCACAACTGTTCAAAAAGGAGGAAAGGAATCTGTATTCTGCAAATAAATTATTAACTCTGAATTATTCCCTCAGCTCTGTGGCACAGTCATTGCTGCCCCAGTTTTCTGTCTTGCATATGAAGCATAAAATATCATTCCTGTCTTCAAAGCCTCTTCTGATAGAAATTGGCAAAATGGGTGATGTCAGAACTGAGCCTTATGAGGTAGGATCTTTCAGCAAAGAAGATATAATTTCTTAATTTTATTTTTTCAAGATCATGTTCTATTCTTGAACTGAAAGGGAGACTTGCCAATGACATAAAGGCAAGAATGGTCATGCAGCTTCTCTGACCTGGAAGGATCTACTTAGATGCATATATCAACAGCAAACATTCACTTGGTAATTATTTGGGACACTGATCTCAACACAAACTTTTAGCCATTTTAGCTACTTGCTTGCAGAAGTTTGATACAACTTTGCAGTGTGACTTTTCAGAGGTCAAAAGACTGAACAGAAACCTGTAAGACACCTACATCAACCAGTGCAGAGATCCAACTGACCAAGGCACTGTAGTGCTGAGCCCTTCTTACATAAGCACTTTTATTGAACTAAGAGTAGTTTTACAAAGTAACCCATATGTTTTCAAGATAAATTAAACTTCATACTGTCTTGACTCATATCACTTGTCCCAGCTCATTCATAGTAGAAGTTTGTCAGGGCAAAAAGTTCTTTGCTCCTTTATTATATATCTGTTCAATAGAGCTCATTATCTCTGTCTTGCAAATATGGAACAAGAAAGGAATCTTCTGAAAATAGGACAATAAAGCAGGGTCAGAAGTTAGATTTGACTCTGTGTCTTCTGAGTCCACAAATCAGTTTCACTTTGCTAGACAGTTTGTGTTTCCAGAATGTCTGCTTGTGTATCCATAGCTGTACTGATATATTTGTGTGTAGCTATCTCTGAATTTGTTTAGTTCTCACTCAAATCAGGACAATAACTCTTTGTAGAAGAAAAACAGGTGTTTATCAGATATGTATGTGTGTATGATTCAGTGGTATTCTATTGCTACGAACAATATTAACACTGTTAATGATTAGGATGAGACCAGAAAGCTGTTTGATAATGCAGACACCTAAAGGCATGTATCTAACTGGATAAATGCATTTTGTATTGAACCGTTTCAGTGTAACAGGTAAATCTCACTTTTTAAACAAAAAGTCTTGTCTGAAAATGTAGTCAAAATTGTCTATTAGGGTAATTAGAAACCCAATTATTGTGGAAATAAACTGAAAAATATTATTAATTAAGATTAACTTATAAGAATATGAAGAAGTTGCCAAGGAATAAGAAACAGACTACA
>JAOEGS010009620.1:2052-23725 GCA_025447755.1 Corythornis vintsioides
ATATTTAAAATCAGGGTATTTTTTTAAGTCACCAAATTGCTTGTCATAAGAAGGAAATAAAAAAAGCTATGTGCTAATTTCAGTCAGAAATAGTACTGCTTTCAAATTACTACGTTTTCTCTCTTCATTCTTCCTACTTCCCATATTTGGGTTGGGTTTTATTTAAGTGATGTGACTAAACATTTGCATTTTCTTGGAATATTGACATTGAGAAGTTGTTCCATACACAGAAAGTGTAGGCAATCAGTTTGAGTAACTAGTGAATGCTATTATTTAACTAAAACTGGAAGGCTTTTTCCTCAGGAGTTCAGATACTGTCCAAAATGCTTTTGCCATTTCTGCCTGGCACACGTCCTGTTGTGTGCTTTGACAGAAATAGTTGGCTAAGCCACCTAAATTCAAATTACTTGCCATTCTTTCTTCCTTATTCTGCCAGAGTCTCTCACCAATGAGTAAATATGTGACTGAATAGTTCACCTCTCAGGTGAAGCAGGAGGTAGAGATTCTACCATAACCACCCCTCCAGCATCTCTGCTCTGTATGTGGGACTAGGCCAAGGCTTTAGTGCTTCTGGACAACCCAGAAGTGGGTTGGGAGATGCAGGATGGGAGATGCCTGCACTGCAGCTACATACTCCCTTGGGCTACACCTGCATGATCAGCTGGCTTCACAGAACCACAGGAGGATGGGGTTGGAAGGTACCTCTGAACATCACCTAGTGCAACCCCCCTGCCAGAGCAGGGGCACCTAGACCAAGTCACCCAGGAACAGATCCAGGGGGGGCTGGAATGTCTCCAGAGCAGGAGACTCCACAACCTCCTCAGGACATCCTCACAGTTTTTCCTTGTGTTGAGGTGGAACTTCTTGTGTTGCAGTTTGTTCCTGTTGCCATTGCACTATCCCTGGGCACCCTATGGTTTCAGATGACAGATCTCCTGATCATCTCTGCTTAGGTGTGGATCTTAGGGTAGTTTTGATCTGTACAAACTAGACTCCTTTCACAAGCAGCTCTGCGTTGTCCAACCCATAGTGGGGATGTAAGATTCTGAACCAGTCATGCTCCTCTAGACAGCTTCACATCACATGTGGTACAGATGTTCAGCCCAGGGGACCAGACTAGGTCTTCAGAGATGGGTTGATGTGGGGCCTTCAGCACCAGGTGCTCTCAGATACCTCCTGTTGTGACAAACTACTTGCTGCTGTAGACTGGTTCTTTCAGTGCTATTTTTATCCTTTGAGGTGGAGGATGGCAGGGTTTGGTAACTGATACAAGAGCTGGGCAGAAGCAGGCTCCAGAAGAGCCCTTCCTTCAGGTCTCTAATGACAGACCTCCATTAACAGAACTCAGTAACACAGCAGCACCCTGAAATTAAACACCCAAAAATAGGTGACCTAAATATACCCATCGTAGAAGAAGGATGCAGTCCCTACAAAGTGTAGTTGTACAAATCAGAGCTATCAGGTGAGAGCTGTGTTGGAAATCTTAGCTCATGGAAGAGCAGAGGTGCAGGAACAGAAGGTGATAAAAGGCTAGGTGGCAGGTCAGGCAGGAGGCATGAGGTGGAACTTGTAGAAGCAGCAAAGATGTGATTTATATTGATTATAAAGCTGTTTTGCATGCCTGGAAAAGAAAGAAAAGACATCTTAACAGTAGCAAAGGGGAAAAAGAAGGGCTGAGTTCCAAGATAGCTAGTGCCATGGCTGCAGCATCTGCTTTACTGACTGAGGGAATGGTGTGAACCAGCAAAAAGGCCTTGGCTGACATGGAAACATCTCCCTGCAGAAATGGGAGGGGAGAGGGGGGATGTTTATTTGGGAATCTCACATCATTCACAGAGCAGTGTCAGTATCCCTGCTGGCTTTCCAGGGGGTATGCCAATGAAGCCTGGAGTTAGTTTTTTAGGGGAACCCCTGCCCATAATAAAAAGCTTTATTTTAATTTGGCATTAAAATTAAACTTCAGATCTGAAGGAAAACCAATTAAACAAATGCATTTCAGAGATAAATTGCATTCTTTTCAAGGATCTTCAATTTGGAAGGGAGTCACTTGGTAGAAATCCAGCAAATCTGTGCTCTACACCATATGTCTCACAAGTCTCTGGTCATCTACAATATTTGAAACTTTGCAAACTGCTTGACACACATTTACTTTTTTTCTCTCTTTCTTTTCTGCAACATTTATTCACTGTTGTTTATCCTGAGAGCCACAGACTTTTTATTTTCCTTGCTCAGTGTGCTAAATATACTATTTTTTTTTGCAAACAGATCAAACTGTGGGGTCCAGAAACAGTAATGTATTAGTCTTGCCTTCATTAAGGCAAACAGTTGTGTTCATCTGGCAAGGCTTCATCCCAATTTTCCATGCCAAACATCTCCCTCAGAGACCCCTTACCAACTGTAGCTGGAGGTTTGTTTGCTTAAGTTGAAGACTAAGAGGACAATGTCCTAGAAAAATTATTTTTGTAGCAGCTGATTGCTTGAAAAGAGCCTGAGGAAGCTGCCTGTAGCCATCCCCTAATGATGAATGGGCAAATCAGAGAGGGCACTGGTTTTATTCAGTAGTGTCTCCTTTCCATTCTTGAGTTTCTTTCTCTGTTCTGCTCTGTTATTTTCAAGCCAGCAATATCTGAGTGTGAGTTACGTGTTAAGTTAGTGTACAGTGAAGTTATTAATCAATACCAGGCTGATAACTGCCAGCAGAATTTGCCACAGCAAAGCCACCTTCTTCACATGGATTGTTCTAATGTAATAAATGTAGCTGCTTATAAATGTAAGGGTAGGCTGACCTTGGATATTTATATTATAAGGAAGAAGCACAGGTATTAATTTCCCTTTTTTAATTCTTCTAAGTTCAAACACATCTGAAAGATGAGATTAAAGTTGGCAAATGTTTGTACCTAACACCAGCTAAGCTCTGGGTTAATGAAACAAACAGCAGTTGGAAATTTGGTGAGATAAACAGTTCTTCAGTGCTTGATTTATGGAGGACTGCTCTGTGATGCAAAGGTTTCTGTTGATAGAAATTTAGAGTAAAAGCTGTTTATAACAGCACTGCTGCAATTTATGCTGACACATCCTTGCTTCTTTATAATATTCTGAGGCATTGGACATGAGACATGGGTGGAATCCCTCATCTCAGCTCACAGGAACCCCTTTCCCCTCTCCCTCCTCTGCTAGGGGAGGCTGGCCAGTGCCTGCCATGCAGCTGCAGTGGACCAAGAGCATTGCACTTCTGGGTTCTGGCTGTGTCACTACTGTCCTGGCAGGTGCTCACTGCAATTAAGGCAGCTCAGAGCTGGCACTGCCCTGGTGCAATGGGGTAACCTGAGAGTCACCATAGGTAACCATAGGGTAAACTTTTCTGGACAGTCTTAAGTCTTTTGACATTTTAATTAGGGAGAAACCATGCAACACAATGATATTCCTTCCTGGAGGGAAGCAAGGTATTTATCTGCTTTGCATTTGCTGTCAAAAATTCCCCCTTCTCCCTCGTCTCAGCAGAAACTACACAATATACAAACCCTGTAGTCTTGCAGAGACCAGGGCTACTTGTCAGAATCAGAGCCAGAGAACAGAAATTTAGAACGTGAGTAATAAGGGTCCTGAAGTACATGGCAGATTAATACAGAAATCTTAATTGTAATGTAAGATTAATACAGAAATCTTAATTGTAACGTATTTTTGCCCTTTTTTTTTTCTTCTTTAATTTCGATTAGCCTCTTCCCATAACTGTAATATCATTTGTACATGCTAATTTACTTGTAAATGTCACTCTGGAAAACATTCAGCAATATGAATGTGAATCTGCTCTCAAAAACTGATGTCTCATTTTCTCTCTAAGGCTTTATTCATGCTCTACTTCTGTTGCTAAATCAGTTAGCAGGGGCTGTGGTTTTTTGCTTGTAGAAATTACGTGAAGACGATTGTAAGAAAAAAAAAGCCAAAACAAATCAAAACTCCTTGATGAGCACAGATGAGTTTAAGATGTGCTTTTCAGATGTGAAGTAATTGGCATTAATTTTTTTCTACAAATGATGCTGCTAATCTGCTCTGTGTGCTCAGATGAGTGTCTTATTCAGATTTCATGGTGCCCATTAGTAAAAGTACAGTCAGAAAATTACCAGTCGAAATTCCCTGTTTATTCAAGTGTAAATTGAGACTTAGAAAATACAGGTTGGTTTGTAGCCAGGGTTCTGAAATTGCAGTGTTGCCATTTAGGGACACACCGTAGTGAAAAGCAGGCAGTAAGATGACAATACTTTTAAAGTTAGTTTCTTTCCTTTCCTCTCATTTCATCTGAAGTTTTTGGTCTACCAGATGAAACAGAAAGGTTAAAAGTTGGCACCTCACTGGAATGCACAGTGGAGACAGAGAGAGAGGGAGCTCACTCTCTTGCCACCCCATCTTTGTCACTAATGCGTGTATAGATTTCATCAATTGCCAGAGAAGCTTAATTAATTTAATTATTATTATTAAATATGATGATCTATTTAATTGCTAATCTGCATGTGTGTATAACAAATCCTTAGCTTATGAATCAATGCAGTAATTTTGAATATTTTGCCGTGATTAACTTCTCATTTTTGTGTAATTAACATGAGCAATTCTCTTGCTGGCTTTTTATGTGCTTGTGTATAGCTTGGCAAGGAAACTTAAGGAGCCTTTATTGGTAAAGCAACACTTACTAATATAAACCAAACTAGTGCATGAAACTGAACTTACTGTTTCTTTCTCTTTTTGTGTTCGTTTTTTCCTTACAGAGCTGGAGTGGACCAGAGAAATTACTTGCTTTAGATGAACTCATTGACAGTTGTGAACCAACACAAGTAAAACACATGATGCAAGTGATAGAGCCCCAGTTTCAAAGAGACTTCATTTCCTTGCTCCCAAAAGAGGTGAGAAATGCAGGCTCATGCCAGACCATGCAGTGCACCAACTGCCACCTTGAAAAGCTTCCCTGCTAATGATGGCATTTACTGTTGCAGTGCAGTGATGTGAACTGAGGTTAGGGGTCCACAGTTGGGTGCACTGCCATCATTTCAGATTCACAGGCTTTTATACCATCATTCTTGATAGGCATTTAGAGACCTGGAGATACAGATGACTCCTAGAAACAAAATCCCAGCAGTTTAAAAGGCTGGTTGTACTACTTTTTGGAGAACTAACTCTGTTAGGGTTTGCACACAGAAAAAATTCTTGTGAACCTCTCTGTACATTATTCTGCAAGTATGAGCATTACTGTTTAATGCTTTAAGTGCTGAGAGTTCTGTATTATCTTTGAGTTTACTGTAAACACCCGAGCCCTAAACAATCCATCAAAAAAAGCAAAAGTAAACTAGAAAACCCTTCTCACTACAGATAAAGCCAAACCCTAATTAAGCAGATACCTTACAGTAAATCTGCAAATCAGATCATGTCCTATCAGGTTAAAGAGACTAAGGTTTGGTTTTCAGTGTGTGTGCTTCTCAGCATGTCTAACTAAATGCTGTCCACAGAAGAGTAATTCTTGATTTTCTCACAACTAGAATGTGACAGTGGATATGAAAGATTATAAATCCAGTTTGCTAGAATTATTAAATGAATGTATCTTGGTGCATTCAGAAATGGTATTTGACCTTATTGATTTTAGGAAATAGTTCTGTTACTTGGAGTGGGGAAGAAGCATGTTTTCTTTTGCCAGAACATGTTGGGTTTTCCATGTAAAATTTTTCTTGAGGGCTTCAAGTGTTTGTTGAGTCTTCAGTTACTAACAAATTACAAAGCAAGTTCTTAGAGGCTATTCTGGTGCTAGGATATGGTTGCTGTGTTTAGCATGGCCTTATTACCTGAAGACTGTTCTGTATCTCTTGTTTTTTCACTGGTTTGGGGTTTTTTTTTCTGGTGTATATCTTATTTTTGAATACTTAGCTGTACAAGGCCCTTTTTTCCTTTCATATACTGTCATATGTTCACGAGTCAGGAATTGTGGCAGCTTTCCCTTGCTGGTGACATCTGGAAGGCTTGGGAGCAATTTATGCCACGGGTATTACCTTGGTCCACATCCCTTGAGCTCAGTATTTACAGCAGCACATCCTGGGGCAGCCTTCTTCATACATGGAAAGGACCCTGAGAGAGGAGATGAGTAAGACCTCTGCATGGTGGCCACGTGTTCAGAGCAGCTGCCCAGTGCAGCCAGAGCTCAGAGGTGGAGGAAGGCTGCAGGACTTGGACAGAAGATGGTTTGCCACCTCTGGAAATACAGCACAGAATTGGTAACAGTCACTCACAGCTCAGTTCTTTGTAAGATTTCATGGCAAGACCAATTCAAGTACAGCCAGTGATCTAGTTATGCTCTGACTAATGACCATACTATTTCAGTCTTGGCAGTTTATTCACACCACAGATATGCTCTTTAGCTGGGAAGCTTTCTTTCTCATTTGTGTTTCTTGACGCCATCGTAAGCTACTTATGTTTAATTTGTTTATTTTCAGTGGCTTTTCTTGCCTCTGGGAACCAGAATATTGTGAGGAAAGGGTGACTTCACCAATGAGCTGGCTTAAATCAATTCTGCTTCCTCTCCCCTGGCCTCTGTCAAACCAAAATTAACCGAGTTAAACAAAAAAAACCCCATCACACGAACTGCCATCTCCCCTCCTTTTTGAAGCTCGTTCTTCACCCAGATCTCTTAATTGCTGCTGTCCCAGGCTCCTCAGGCTGGCTGCAGCAGGGGTGAGGAGCTGAGCTGTGGGGTCAGCAGTTCTGTGGGCAGGCTTTCCTGGCCAAGGCAGCTCCTGTGGAACACGCTCGTGAGCTGTCGCTCTGCGTTACCGTCTGCGCTCTGCTGGGTGCAGGGCAGTGATTTTACTGCCTCTCCAGAGCAAGATGATGGTTTGGACAGGAGGCCTTCTCCTCAAAAACATTTTTAACATCGCAGAGACAGTAACTTAATAGCTGAATAACCAAGAAAATGTTTGGTTTCCTCCTGAGAAAACGTGCAGGAAAAAAAAAAAAAGTCCTAATACAGTTGAGTCAAAGGTCAGATCTTTGCTACCTGATGTTTTCTTTTAACCAGATCCATGAGCTGAGACAAAGGGACATCATCCTGTGTGCACTGCTGATCTTCAAGTCAACCATGGGCTGTGTTGACCCTTGATGACTATTTAGATAAATATAGTCTAAAATAAATGTCAGCCATATGTAACCTGTTTTAGAATCAGTTGGCTGGCAGGTTCTAATTAACACCACCTTAGTAGGCAGCCATAGCTGTAGAGCTAGGGCAGGTGATACTCAAACTCTGCTGTCAGTTGAGGGACACCCAGCAAAGCCAGAAAGGACCTCACTTGTGTTTGTGTCTTGCTGTATGCAGGACCAGCTGATGTGTGTTAGGAAGCAGCACAGGAATTAAGGCAGGTGGATGAAAAGCTTGGGTACAGTTGTTGCTTTTGTAATTGAGAGCCTGACTCCAGCTCCCTAAATGCTGGCTCCTGGGCTGAAGGAGGAGTCATCAGCTCTGTGCCCTCGGGTGTGTACAGGATCTAACACACTCAACTCAAAGGTGGAGTGCAAGAGCTCAACGTGGGCTGCAGGTGATGACTTGCAAACAAGGGGTGTGTGCAGTCCAGAAGCACACAGTTCTGCTGTACTGAATTATTTGCTGCTCAGTCACTGGCTGTTCTAGATGACTGAAAGCAAATGTTTCTCACATAATAAGGTCAGAAATCTGCTGAGGTCAACAGCCTCTGGGTATGCCTTCCTTACTGGATTTCAGTCTGCTGCTTGCCTTGGAGGGTCGAGTCTATTTATACCCATCAAAACTTCAGCTATAAGTTAAGGAAGTCCTAAACACAAAATGTAATGTCACAAGTGGATGACCTGATTCCCCTGACAACTTCTGCATCCTGTCACTTACTGACAAAGACCCCACAGTTTCAGCAAACAGGTAGTTCTCTGCAACACTTTTTATCACTCTTGTTCTTCCTGCAGAGCTTTTGGCTGTGGAAGGGCTTTGCTGTGTCCTTCTTTCTGTCCATGCCTGGGGAGGTGCCCTGCTGCTGTCAAGCAGACAGGCTAGCCTTGCTCACTGTACCCTTCAGGATAGCTGTCCCTCTAGTTTGGATTGTTTTTTGGACACCTGTGTTCCTGCTTAAGACTTCAGTGCATCTCAGTATATTTGTGGAGATTTGGGTGGGTTTTATGTGGTCATTACATGGCTGAGCTCAGTCAGCTGAGGTCTGATTTCTCCCAATAACCTGTAATTTTGTCAAATGGGAAAGTTCATCTTCTGTTTATCATTTTCTGGTGTTCTTTGGGATTTCTCATCTGTTTTTTGGTAGTATATTGTGTACAGTATTGAAGTTACATGCTTCAGTCAGTCCTGTTTGCTCACATGGTGAGCATTGCACTTTCTGGTTAAGTTCACAAACTAACTTTTGCTAGCCTGGTTAGCTAAAATAGCATGGGCATGATCATTCTCTTAATGACTCAAACTAACGTGGGTTACATTTACAGCAAGACAGTCATGATTTCAGCTGCCATCTCCTCCCTTGCAAACAGAAGAATAATTTCTGATGTGATCTGTATGGGTTTAGTTACTTAAGATGCTTGTTAGACTTCCATGTGCCCACCGGAATAAACTTCAGCTCTGTTAACATTCTGAGATTGCTTAATAATTTATCATTTCAATTTTCTGCATCTCAGCCCCTGGTGTGTGATAATAGTTGGAGTTACTTTGCTTTTCCTTTCAAAAGCAATACCAAAAATACACTTTCCTTTTTCTTTCCTTTTTCTTCTTCTCAGCTGGCACTGTATGTGCTGTCATTCCTGGAACCCAGGGACCTGCTGCAGGCAGCCCAGACTTGTCGTTACTGGAGAATTCTGGCTGAGGATAACCTTCTCTGGAGAGAGAAGTGCAAAGAGGAGGGTAAGACTGAGCAAAAAGATGGATGCAATGGTCAAAGTGTGGCTGTCCTAAAAAGTGTGGTTCATTTACATAATCACCTTAAAGTTTTGTGAAGGTAGTTTGTGTGCCTTTAGATTGCTGGAAGTGATGCTTTGAGCTGCATGGCATGTATCTTTGTTGAAAGCAGGAAGCAGAAATAGTCCATGGAGTACAAGAAATGAAAGTATGAACATCCTGTTTATAAAGTATACTGGGTGCATGTTTTTAAAATACAGTTATTTTTGCTTTTCACAGATGATTTTTTAATTCAAAAATGCAACCAAAGCACATAGAGCTGTACATTATGTACAAATGATAGGCATATAGTCTTGCAGTTTGTAAATAGTAGGAAGGAAAATTTTCAGTGGTCATGTAGAAGGTTTGCTGTAATTTCACATTATTTATAAGAAACTGAACAAAGTAGTGGCACATGGCAGGGGAGGAGACATGGAGAGGGGGACACAGTGTGTAAGCTGCATGGATAGTGCCTGATTGTGCCAGGTCAGGAGGGTACTGGGGTTCAGCAACAATGGGGAAAAGAGGCTGCCAGGGAAGTACCAAATAGTTGAGCACATGAAGAAGGAAAGCTTGTAAGGAGGGTTACATACACAAGGAGTCTGTTCTGGGGAGCAGAGCACACGTGTGTGGTTTCAGAGCTGAATCCCTCTTGGACACTGGCTTGCTTAGGGTATGGGGACAAGAGCTTGTGAAAGGCTTTAAGAAACATGACTGTTTCTTAATGTGTAAGAGCACCTACATTACTTTTCTTTTGCCATGGGAAAACAGGAGTCTTCATGTTTTAAATCATCTCTTTTTAAAAAATGTGAAAAGTGCATTAAGAATGAGAAAAGGTTGGGAAGGGAACAAGCCTACAGCTGTGAGCTTAGAAATAAAAGTAAACATGGGCAGGCATGAGAGCACAGACAAACAAACAGTCTGGTAGGCTGGTTAGACCTGCTGAGATGCTCAGTAGTGTGAAGCAGCAGCTAGTTCAAGACATGCAGCTAGAGATGAAGGGGCTAAAGGCAGAAGAGTGGAATCCACATGCTGGCAGTGGACAGTGCTCTTGCTAGTAATGAGGTCCAGTGAAGAGAGGAGCTGAATGGAAAAGAGATGGATGAGAGAATTGCAAAATAAAAACTAATAAAATAAAAGGTATGTGAGAGGCTAAAACAAAACACTGCTGCTGAAGTGTCAGTTCAGAAAGGGCATTGCTGTACTTCAGTTCCAGCCAGGAAAGGACAATCCTAAAAGCACTGAGCCTTTCAAATCAAGGAAATAATGCAACAGCTCACTGATATCAAAAGTCAGAGTGAACTTAAAGGGAATGAAGATGGGTGAGCAGAGATGCCACATTTTGAAGGGTTCCAAAATGACTCAGTGAAAACAATGAAGTTATTTCCATTGAGGTGGCTTCATCTGTCCCCCTCCCCCCTTTCTTTACATTTCCTTGCAGGGATTGATGAGCCCTTGCATATAAAGAGGAGGAAAGTGATCAAGCCAGGCTTCATACACAGCCCGTGGAAAAGCGCCTACATCCGGCAGCACAGGATCGATACCAACTGGCGGCGGGGGGAGCTCAGGTCCCCCAAGGTAAGGTGCTGAGCTGTGTGCATGGTGCCACGGGCAGAGAGCAGCTCGGGCCCTGGCTTCTGCTCTCTTTCCAGACAAGCCAGGCTATCCCTGCACAGAAAGCAATGCATTGTTACGGGAAAAGAAAAACAGTGCTTTTGCTTAGCCTGGGTTTAAATTAATTTCTGAGCACCATGTTAGCAACACCAGTGTGATTCTTCATGCAGCTGAATTCTTCCACTGCTGCTCTGAACATTTCTGCAGGTTTTGAACTCCTGTAAATATGCCAGTCTCTTTTGGGACGTGTAATCTCAGAAACCTGATTGGAAATACTTACACTGAAGTGTATACACACACATATAAATACACACATACCTGTATGGATTATTTATTGTGTATATTTATTATTTATTATGGAGCTGGGCCATGTTGCAACATCAAAATACTCCACAGCTATTCTGTGATCATTTCATGCTTTATTTTTATATATATTCCTCTAAATCAAAGATCACAAGACACCAGCTTAATCCAGTGTGAAAGCTCTTTAAAAACTTGAATTAAAAAAAAAAAAATCTTCAATGACATTGATACGTTGTCATTACATCTTTTCTGATACAAAGCAGCACTTCAGACCTCCTCTAAAATGTAATAGCAACTGTCTAATCCAACCTGCTGGCGAGCAAGCAGTCAGAAGCATGAAGAAAACCTGTGGCCTTTTAAGGTTTTTAAGCAATTTGCCTGGTTTTTTTGATTTCTGTAGAGCAAAATAATAACAGGAGAATTCCCATGGAAGACCTGTGGCTGTAGCCTGCTGTTCACTTGTCCGTGACTTATGTACAGCCCTGGCAACTGCTCTGTATCCCCTGCCTTGATATGCCACAGCAACTCATCCTGGAGTTCTTATTATTGAAATTACATCCTCAGGCATCACCCAAATGCCCATTTCATTTCAATGAACATCTTGAAAAGTGTTCAGAGATCTTAAAACATTCCTCACCCTTTGTGTTCTGAGAAGGACCTTTTTTTTTCCCTGCATTGCAGTAAAATACCCTGAATTGCAGTTTTTCCCAAGCATTCAAAATCCCACCTCTGTAGAGCGACTTTCCAATCCACATTCCCAGCACGTTAAATGGTTGCTGCTGTGTGTATTTAATTAATGGTTTTCTAGTTTCTGACTTTGGTGCTGCTTGGCTGCTGAGGATAACTACAGCCAGCCTGGCCCACAATACGAATAACAACCCAATCCCAGCCAGGTTGCTTAAGATGGAAACAACCCTTAAAAGGGAAAAGTAACTCAACTGAAAACTGAAGAGCTGCAATAACTCAGAGGACTTGAGCACCATCTAATGCAGCCTACTTTCATTGGTGCCTTTCTGTGGGGCAGTGGCAGGCTGGCAGTTCTGCAGCATGCTCCCTGAGCAGGGAGAGCCCTTCTCTGGGCCCGGCTGGCGGCGGATTCCCCTTGACGCCCGGGCCGAAGGGGCCTCTTTCCTCTGGAGCAGCCCTGAGAGCACGTTGTGCCTCCTGCTTCTCCCCCAGCCCTGGCAGTGGTGGCCACTGTGGTGTGATGCTGTGTTGGCAGGTGCTGAAGGGCCACGACGACCACGTGATCACCTGCCTGCAGTTCTGCGGGAACCGGATAGTGAGCGGCTCCGACGACAACACGCTCAAAGTGTGGTCCGCGGTCACGGGCAAGGTGAGCTGCTTGGCAGAGGGGCACTGCTCTGTCAGGAGTTGCTGCAGGGTGGCTGCTGGTGCCAGAGCAGGGGTAAAGCCCATATGGGTAACCACTGGGGTCTCTTCCTACGCAGCGATGAGTCCAGCTCAGCAGTCACCCTGATGTAGATGGCAGTGCTGCTCATGGCACACAGCCGTGTTCTGCTGGCAGCTCTGCTGTTCTTGGGGAGACATTTGTGATGTGGGTTCTAAAGAATTTGGGTAGATAACATTTCTGTGGCTTCCTTTGGGCTTAACTGAGCCCGTTTTTACCCCTCTGGATCTCCCCTTCTCACTTGTGTTCTAGCATTCTTTTGAAGTTAGTGAAATGGGGTGCTCATTGTGCTGGCTGGGATTCCAAATGCAGAGTTGGCTTTTCTCTGAGCTGCTGTATTGCTGAACCACAAAAAAAAAAAAACCCAACCAAAATAAACAACTTGCTTTAGGTTTAAATATTTCCTATTAAATCTGATCCAGCTCAGGCAGGAATTTAGTAAGCTTCAATAATTTAATTTTGGCTTAGAGAAGCAAAACAGTATGTGCAATCAAAAAAAACCCAAACATTTCACTCACGTTAGAACATCGCAGCTACGAAGCACACAGGTTTTGCTTGAGGTGACTTACTGACCATGCTCCAAGGATACAGAAAAGGCCTCAGGGAAATGGTACTTTTTTCTTCTAGACTAGTACTGTGTGCACTTGGCTTTCTTTTAATGATATAGTTACGTGAACAACAGGACAGCTATTGAGGTTAACAAGTTGAAGATATAAAAGGTACCCCACTGTATAATGTTCAAGCTCTATAATGTGTTAAGCATTTGTCTTTGCACGCCTAGAAGATCCTTGATGGGATTGTACATACTACAGTGGGGAAGAATACAATTAAAAGCACTAGGCAGCCTCAACCTGCTTCTGTTGGCTTTGCTACAACAAACTGCTAATGAAGGAACCCACATAGAAATTTACATTTTTTAATTGAAAAGGGCAGCGTAAACTCCAGTGAAAAATCCTTTCTTTGTACATACCACCCTTTCAAAAGCAAAATACTCCTTTAAATATATAAAGTTGATCATAGTAGGATGACTTAAGAATTCCTGTTCAGTAATTTTTTTAAAGTAATTACAAATCCTAGTGTGACTGTTTACCCCAAACCTTTAAGAGAGCCAGAAATTGCACATAAAAGATGGAAGAGTACACTATGAGCACTCATGCCTACTGAGGCTGAAGAATTAATAAAATAAGAAAACCCTAAAGGTTGATTTGTGCAAATGAACATGACTAAATAATTCCCCTGACAGATGTAAAGCCTGAAATAAGGATTCTGGGTTCTTACTGCTTTAAAGGCTGATTTCTTAAAAATATCAGCAAATAGGTTGAGACTAAAAACAAAACAAAACCAACAAGCAAGCGGGAGCTGTAAAGGTGCAGAACAGCTGTGAACTGAAAAAGATGGATTTGGTAGGAGTTAATTCATCTAGGAGCCAGGAACTGCAGCAGACTGGTAAAAAATGTTAAAGAACAGGAAATGTATGTGCTGCAGAAAATCCAGGTCTTTTCCAGGATCCTAGAAAGAACAGCATATTAGCAGAAATTAGTGTACTATCACTGGTGAAGAAAAAAAATACTTATTCTGGGAGTGATTCATGTGATGGAAAGACAGCATATAGTGATAACAGAACACTTCATTTCAGCAGAAACTCACAAGGATGTTAAATAACAGCTACCAAAGTTGTGTGGTTTTTCTTATTACAATTGATCCAGATAATATCTGTTTGATTTTTTTTTTTTTTCTAAAGTAACCTGTGGGTTAAAATCTGTGTTTTGAAGATCCAAAGGATGGCCAGAAAGCTAAAATGTGTCAATGATTAAATGGAGTAAACTGAAATACTGGGTGTTCAAGATAAATTATCTCTGCTAAAAATTACTGGACTACATCAAGGGGTCAACTTAACAGTTAAAGGAAGGCCATGGCAATTAATGCCACTTAGCTTACAGAAAAAGAGATCACCCAACTGTCTTGACCTCTTTTCTCATGAAGTTACAGGTTTGACTGATAAAAATAATAGTGCAGAAATAGATGGCTCCGTGTCCCCACGCCAGGGCTGAAGGAAATAGAGCACTGCAGAAATCAACATGGCACAGATTTAAATGGGTTAGAAAGTGGGTAATTATAGCCACCCTGTTAATGTGAATGCACAGTCTTCATGGAGTGGCTTTCTAGGGGGGTCTTGCAGGGATCTCTTCTTGACTGTGCTAATTAGAGGGAAGCAGATCCAGTGGCTACAATAAGACTATGGTTTATAGATTGGTGGTAAAGCTACTCAGAGAAAGCTCTCCCCAGTTCAACATTTGTGCTTCAGAATGCTATTGGAAAACCTGCAGTGACTCAGAAAAAACACCAGGAAAAAATGACTCAAGGTTGCAACACATGCCCCGGATTGAGAAATTTGGGAAGACAGATCAGTTTGCCAAGGGGAGGAATAGAAAGGAACAATTCCTTATAGTCAGAAGCACCAACAACAGAGAGAAATTTGAGGAGTGTTTTCTACAAGGTGGGATTTGCTTCTTCCATCACAGAGTAGTCTCCAGGGGCCTCGCTACGGGAACCTGCCGTTACCTCCTAGCTGCCTTTCTTCCATCCAGCTTGGTGGCAGTGAAGCAGAGAGCCACCTGCTTTGTCTTTCAGTGCCTGCGGACGCTGGTGGGGCACACGGGCGGCGTCTGGTCCTCGCAGATGAGGGACAACATCATCATCAGCGGCTCCACGGACCGGACGCTGAAGGTGTGGAACGCGGAGAGCGGGGAGTGCATCCACACCCTGTACGGCCACACCTCCACCGTGCGCTGCATGCACCTGCACCAGAAGAGGTAACGGGGCCTGTGTCAGCCCGTGCTGCCCCCGACACTGCAGCACCGGGGCTGGGGTGATGAATCAAAGCCCAAGAGTGCTAGTGAGAGCACAGAAAACTGACTCGTGTGCTTTATCAAGTCAGACTCAAAGTAATTCCTTGTCATCGCTGCCCCCCGCACTCACAACACTCCCTCCTTTTTGGTAAGGCTACCAGCTTGAGCTCATCTCACAGAATGATTTTTTAAGCATCATCAATTCAGAACTTAATAGACAAAATATATATGTATAATTTATAAAATATAAAGTTCTGAATTGATAATATTTTGTCTATTAAGATGATATTTTAATTTCTACAAGCCAGGTCTTGATTCAGCAAACACTGACAAAGGCCTTTCACTCCGTGGTGTGGAGCTGTGGGCAGAGGGCCTGTCAGTTGTGATTTTTTTTCTGTATCAATTCTATTCATATTAATTCCTTCTCATTTCTGTTCTTGCCTAAAAAAGCTTTCAAAAGTATGAATTGAAAAAAAATCAAGCAGAATGACTGTTAATTTACTAAAACTGCTGAAGATATTCTTTGTTAATTGTTATAATTAGTTAACTGAGTCATTAAAACAGAATGCCCACAGCACTGGCAGGAGCTCAGCATATTCATAAGCTTGCATAGATGAATACAACAGTCCACAGCATTTCTCATGGCATCCTTTTGCCATTCAGGAATGAAGTGCCTTTTTAAATACTGATTGCTAATTATATCAAGGAGACAGGTCCCGGGGAGCTGAGTAAGGAAGAAAAACAGTCACATCATTTGCAACCCTAATAAACTGTCCCTCCAAACCCCATCTTTGGTGGCTTGTGGACTAATGCTATCTAACATCCCACTTGAAAACTCATGACTGATTTATACCCAAGTCTAACTGTTTTGATGCTTTTATGCCCAATACTAAGTACAGGAGGGGTTTTCTTGTTCCTCCAGAGTGGTCAGTGGGTCTCGAGATGCCACCCTGAGAGTCTGGGACATAGAGACAGGCCAGTGCTTACACGTTCTGATGGGCCACGTCGCTGCAGTTCGGTGCGTTCAATATGATGGCAGAAGGGTTGTAAGTGGTGCATATGATTTTATGGTCAAAGTGTGGGATCCAGAGACAGAGACCTGTCTGCACACACTGCAAGGGCATACTAACAGAGTCTACTCGTTACAGGTATGTGGTTTTCATCTGCTGCTTTAGTTTCCTTAAGTAACATTTAAAGTCAGTTTATTTCGCTTTGCTTATTTAATAAATTGTGGGTAGCTATCCAGAATTACACAGGTCACAACCATATAGAGGCATCTGTGATGGTCCCATCTTTCATCTTGTAACACTAGTTATATATTGTCTTAATTTAGAAACTGAGATTTATTTCTTTTAGAGGAGCATTTTTATTAAAGCACCCGGTAGAACAAAGCCTAAATCTCTCTACCAGCAGTTTAAGTTCTTTTGTGGGTTGCTGGGTTGTTTGTTTGGGTTTCTTTTGAAGTCTTGCATGTATTTTGGAACTATGTTTTTGTTTTCCCCAATGAAATACTAAAATTACTTCAAGTAAATCAGATAATACAGTAATTGAAAAAAAAAAAAACAACCAACCTTTGGATTTATGTTACTTATAAATTGCACAGGTCTGCCTTGTAGTCCCATCTTCCAGTTCCAAACTGCAATTCACAGTAAGGCTGAACCTAAAATGTTACTGTTCCCATGTGAATCTCCAGCCCTTTACTCCCTCTTGTCTGAGGAGAGGCAGATCTGCAGCTGGGAGGCTCTGTGAGCACAGAGAGGTGGCTGCAGATGCAGGCTGTTGTGGCACTGCCCCTGTGGCCTCCCAGCCACCCAGCCTGCTGGCAGAGATCTGCGTGGGCCTCGTGTAGACTCTTCCTGTCTTTGCTAAGCCAAAGGATCATCTTGTTCATTCAGAGAGTCAAAGCATCACTTGCAGGCGTTGAAAGGCGCAAGAAATGAATTTCATGCTTGTGCCTGTTCTCAGCACAGCCTGGCAGGGCTTGAGAAGGAAATGAACAAAGGCAGCTCAAAATGGGAAGTTGCACTGGGAGAGTAACTGCTCGTTTGTGCCTCAGAATGGAGCTCAGTGCTAAAGACACTTCAGCAAGGCTTTAGCTGAAGCTTTAGCAAGTCTTACCCTTCTGTAAGGTGTATTTCACTCTTAAGAGATTAAAAATGCCCAGTTGCTGTCACAGGATCAAAGAATTGTGACAGTTGTAAAGAGCTCTGATCACCATGTCCAACCAGAACCAGCTCACCCTCCCACTAGACCATGTCCTGAAATGTCTCATCTGCACATTTCTTGAACTTTTTGGTGACTCCACCACCTCCCTGGGCAGCCCATTCCAGCACCTGACTGCTTTCAGTAAAGAAATTCTTCCTAACATCTAATACAAACCTTTCCCAAAATACGTAGTAAAATTCAGCAAAATAAAATAAATGTACAGCCCTTCTCTTAAAAATTCAGATGCTGAGGAGTAATCCCTAGCCAAGCAGCAAGTAAGTTAAAAATGCTGTACTTACCTGCCTGTCTCTTAAAAATATTCCAAAGGTTGTAATTGGTCTAGGGCAGTTTGAGAACAGGATGTTATTCATCCTTATCTTCACCAGTGGCTCTTGTTTTGGCTTATGAATATTCATCTCTTGCTCTGGTACTGTAGCAATAACAGATCAAATAATTGGCTTGTGTTACACACCAATACTGTTGACACTCTGTAAATGGAACTTGGCATTCTGGAACAAATTTCAGGGTGAGCAGGAGGCTGCAGGTGCTTCCAGATTTAGGGCAGAAAGATTCTTTCCGATTGCATGGTGAGCTCCTGCCTCTTGGCCTGAAAAAGCCTTAAAGAGCAGAACTCCTCTAAAAAGAATAAATAAGGCTGAACACACCCTGCCTGTCCCTGCTCCATGGCAGGTTCTGTTCTGCCTGAGTATTTTGCCATTTGCAGACCCCCTCACTTTCTCCAGAGATGGCTCTACAGCAGCTGAGGGCTGCTGACCATACTGTGCTTTCTTAGCTGCCTTTGAAGTAGTGCACAGACTCTCAGGGCTCATGGAAACAGCTCCACCACTGATGCAAAGTGTTGGTTGGCTGTAGCAGCATCAAGGGTAAATTCTGTCTTGAATGCCCAGCTCTCTGGGAACACCTCATGTACATGGAATACAGTTCATCTGCAGGAAAGGGAGAAAGAATTCAGAATTTGTTAAATCAGTCTGGTTTAATTCCTCTTAGGAAAGAAAAACACTTTGTAGTGTTTCCACCCAACAAATCTGCTGGGCTGCTTCACGCTCCTCATCTTTTTATCTGAACTCAAATGACTTTGCATCCTCTTTTGAAAGCAAGGTGCTGAAAACAGGATGCAAAATTCCAGTCAGGCTCTTTATCAATGCTTACTAGAATTGAAAAGTTATTTTACATGTCTTGTATAGCATAGCCCTGTTTCAGGAACCAGGGTGTAGTTTTTTAGTGTATTTTCACCAGCAGATAAGCAGCCTGTATGTGCCAGTCACACTCCAGCCCTGTTTGGAAGCTGGGTGCCACGCTTCACCATGTCTGACTGTAGAGATCTAAGATACTGGTTTTCTGTAGGTTTTCTGAAAAGAAGTGGTCTCAGATAGCTGAGTTCCCTCAGCTGGCTTCGTTCTTTGCCATGATTACACACCAGTCAGTACACATGGACCAGGAGTGTTGGATAGTAGATGAATGAAAGACTCCTGCCCAGCCTTCATGCACCCAGCCACAGCTGTAACCTTGCCCAGATCTTCTCTCTTGTCTGGACTCCTCCACTCTTGGCTTTGGGTCAGTTACACCATTGCAAATGTCACCCAGATCCTAGCGAAAATACTAAATGCCAGACACCCCTGGGAACTCTTTCTGACATCTGCAGTAATTGCTGTGAACTAAGTTGGGAACAGGGAAGTGTCCCTGCCTCAGATCTGACATCTGTTTCACCTGGCTTTTTACTCTGTCACAGAAAAAATGGCATTCTGGTTAAGACCATTTTCTCAGAAATCTATGTTTGCTGCTACTTACCTCCTTGCTAAGGGCTTACAACCAGGTGGATTATTTGTTACTTCCTTCTGGAAACTGAATTTGTCTGGCTGATCCACAACTGCCCATTTCCCGACTAGATGATCTTCTAGGTCCCTTCCAACCCCTAATATCTATGAATCTATGAATCATCCCTTCAGTACAGAAAGGAGCTGTATTTGTCCTCTGGGAAATGGTCTGTCTCCCTGGGTTCTCAGAGCTGGCAGCAGCAGTTGCTGATGTTGTCCTAAAGCAGCTTGGCCCTGTGTGGGGTTCTTCCCTGTTCCAGCAGAAGTGGTCAGTGGTGTTAGCACTGCGAGCCTGCACTCAGGTGGCTGAGGGCTGAAGCAAAAAGAGTTCATTAGCTCATTAGCTCGTGGCCTCACTTGATGTTTCCCTCCCACTGAGCATAAATGAGCTTTCTTATTTTGGCCTTCCTCTTGTTTGGGTTTTGTTGTTTTCTTTTTTAGCAGGATAGTTAGTGGTTTATCATCCTTAACAGCTCTTGCTAGTTTTATCTTGGTTTGTGTCCTGCCTTTCTGATTTTTGTCCCAGTGTGCTCTTTTAAACACACCTATTGATCTGGTTTCTGCTTTTTCTGCAATTCCTTGTGCTTTAGCCAAGCGAGTCTTGGTAATTTACTACACTTCCTACCTTTCCTTCACACAGCATAGTTTGTGTCTAAGAAAGTGCCAGCTCTCCTGAACTCTTCTTCCCCTTGGGGAATAGATGCACAAAAACCACATGGGAAGGAAGCCTCTGCTTATTGAAGTTTTCCTCCTTGAAGCCCACTGGTTTTCTTCTACTGTTCTTTTCCCTTCCTTTTTTGAGAGTTCTGGACTCTCACGGCATTGTCACTATCACTAAAGTTACTTTCCACCTTTATATTCTCTATGTGTTCAGTCTTCTTGGTCAGAAGTGCCTCATTTCTTAGCTGATTCCTCTACAGGTTCATGTTCTACATATTTTATTTTATATATAATATATGCCCAGAAAAAATACAAGAATTTGGAGATCCAGGTTAGCCTGCATGCCTTTCCCCACAGTGACTAGGAGGGTCCACATTCCTTACTGGACACAATTATGATGACAAAATGGCTAAACCCAGCGTTTTGCAATTATGTTCCTTCCATTTTCCTATGATTTGGCTTTTGTGTAGTTAATTCTGCATTGATGATGTTGTCCTCCTCCAGTTTAAAGTCCCTCTGATATGGGAAGAGCAGGTTTGGCTTATTAACATCTCTGTTAGGAAAACTGCCTTCTTTGACTGAAAACAGCTATTCTGTTTGTAAAGCAACTGCTGTATTATTACATTTAGAAGACGAGGGGTTCAGAGTTCCTCCTGGAACCACAGGCCCTGTCTGCAGCAGGGAATTAACTGGCTATCAATCTCCTGCTGTTACCAGACGTGGCCATCTCTACTTGGACTGAATTCCTACTTTTTAATGCAGTTTCCAAATCTGTAGCATCTAATGTTGCATTTAGTGAATTAAATGCTTGATAGCCTTCCTTGTAAGATCCTGATGTGACTGCCTGTAACAGATCTACCTTTCTTGTAGTTCGATGGCATCCATGTGGTGAGCGGATCTCTCGACACTTCCATCCGAGTTTGGGATGTGGAGACAGGCAACTGCATTCACACTCTGACAGGCCACCAGTCCCTCACCAGTGGCATGGAACTCAAGGACAATATACTTGTGTCTGGGAACGCCGACTCTACAGTCAAAATCTGGGACATTAAAACGGGACAATGTTTACAGACATTGCAAGGTGAGCTTAAACTGCCTTCCTGGAAGTCAGGCTGCCTGCAGGGATCCGTGCTGCAGATTCTATGTAAAAAAAACCCTTTAAAATCATTACATACAAAGAACCAAGCACAAACCACTCACATCTTAAATATTTTTCTGATGACAGCCGTATGATCTTTCTCTGAATTAGAAGAACACAATGTATTTAATCTAATCTGTTCACATCACTTGCCTATTATGAAAGGCAGATGGTCTGGACTGATAGCAATTTGCTACGGGTGTATTAGCCTAATAAGCCACAGAAATCTGTAGGAAATGACATCTCAAAACAGTCAGTCAACATATTTATTTAGGGGTCACTTGGATGTTTCAAAGCTTCCTGATTAATTGGCTCGGGAGGCAGAGTGCCCTGTCTGTTGCAATAAATCAGGATAAATGAGCGGAAGAGGTTTGCTTCATTTCAGTAAGAGGGGAGGGGTTTGTTTCCAATTTGACAGTTGCCACTCGGGCATCGTGCAGATGAACACATCGTTTTGTTGCTCCCCACGAAAAAAAGTCTTCTATCATTCCCATGATTAGATGGAGCAGAAAATTCAATCTCCCTGTAAAGCAGACTCTGCTGCTTTAACAGTATATATATGTTAGTCTGTAACTGTCAATGTTTACTGATAGAGGCACCTCAGAAAAACACTTGAGAGGGAAAAATGTTTACAGGGGTCACCTGGTTCTGACAGAGCTCTGGCAGGGGCTGCCCAGGGAGGTTGTGGAGTCTCCTGCTCTGGAGACATTCCAGCCCCACCTGGAT
>JAOEGS010009621.1:0-21109 GCA_025447755.1 Corythornis vintsioides
AAGGAAGGAAGGAAGGAAGGAAGGAAGGAAGGAAGGAAGGAAGGAAGGAAGGAAGGAAGGAAGGAAGGAAGGAAATGTCCTTTGCATTATGATACTCCAGGATGATCCTCTGTAAGTGATCCCAGCTTGTGCTGGGAGCTTTTGTGCACGGGCGCGTTGCAACGCACCCCAGAGACAGTTTGATTTGCAGACCAGATGTTTCACAAAAATAATCACAATCTGTATGGAAGTTGTGTGTGACAAGAACAAAAATATCCCGAAATTAGCGCTCCGGCTCTGCCTTTTGATGTTTTTCCATACAGATCTGTGAGGATTTGGGTTTTATTTCAATCCCAACCTTGTGAATGTCAACCTGCCCACAGCTTGGCGCAGAAGCCAGCAACGTGATGTGTGGGTGAGGGGGGTGTTGGCTCCCACTGCTCTGCTGATGCTGACAAACTCTGGGTTCAGACAGTGGCTGCTGGGCATTGTACAGACCTCTGTGCAAGCCCTGGATGCTTTGGGGCTCTACCCACAGCCAGCCCATCTCACCCAGGAGGGGACAGGTGCTCTACCCAGCTCCCTCCGCCCTTGCTCTCCTAAAGACATGTTTTCTGCCCAGCAAAATGATGGTTTCGGCACCACTTATGCTGTGTCACCACCAGTAAGACCAGATGTGACAGCACCATGTCAGCTACTGACTGGATATGGTACTAAAAGACTGGATTTTATTTCATTTTATTTTCTCTAACAGGCCTGTCAGCTACTCTCTCCTCCTTTATTCCCTTTAATATGGTCACATCCTGGATGAAAATGTCAGAAGAGTGCAGTATCATCTTTAAATTAACTTGACATTTTACCAGGGACATGCAGAAGCTTCAGCAGAAAGCAAAAGTTAAATAATAAATAATTTGGGGGAACAAATCATCAGGCTGAGTCCCTGCATCACTGACCTGGACATGCTGAGAGCTGGCAGCAAACCAGGAGTGCCTGGTGGCTCTCACTGACCTGCTCCCCTCCGCTTGCTGGTCAGGCATCTCAACAAAGCGGGGAAAAAAAGGTAGGAAAGAGCCCAGACAGACAGGCTGAGGCTGGGAACCAGCGTCCCTGATTGACCTGACTAAGGAATAAACATATTTCCTACTTGGGGTCAGATTCCACCTGAACACACCCCCAGCAGCCCATGCAGAAGCCACCGTACCTGATGAGATGCAAAGCCTGTGATGCCGCGGGTACACGTGCACTTGAGTAATCCCCACGCTGCCTCTTCACCTCCCACAAACCTACTGCAAGGTAATTTGAGCAAAGAATGACTGTTATTGCATTCTTCCCACCCACCACCTTTTTGGATCCCTGTTGGAATCAATCCCATGCAACTGTAGGTTCTCACACAACCAGCTGTAATCAGAAAAGAGAAAACTTCTACTGAGAACAAAATCATTTTTTTCTCATTTTGAGGTTTTCCAGTATGTGGATTCATGATTTGAAAACCTGCTACACTATTTCTTTTCAAAGACTTCAGATTTCCATGCACTGTGATTTCTGAGGTGCCAAGATGACACAGAAATGTGGTTTTTAATGGGGTGCTCAGAGCTGGCACTTAGCCAGCCTCTGCCAAGCAGACACAGAGTGCTCTTACCTTGCCAAGTGGCAGCGCAAGTGCCAGCAGAGCTCAGCTACTTACACCACCCTGGTCAAGATGTGATATTCAGACCCAGCATCTATTAACAGCTCCTGCTTTGGATCTCCCTGACTTCTGAACACCTTCAAGTCAGTCAAGCAGAGCTCACTTGCTCCTGCTGATAAAAACCCCCAGCACGGAGAAGGAACACCAAGCATTTCTGAAGCTAAAACCACTGCCTGCGATGCTGCAGCCCCCCAACATGCACACTCCTGCTGCCCTGTGCTCTAAGGGACCAGTGGGGTTTAAAACAAGGTCTAAATTAGCCTGAAAGAGAGGCTGTAGTGGCACCTGTCTGCTTGATCTTAGTCCTGTTGCAAGACAGGCAGCAGGGGCTGTCAGATCAGTAGCACCCACTGCAAGGCTTGAAGCACCGGCAGCGAGCGTCCAAGTCTCTACCGGAACTGTTGCCAAGACACCTGCGTGATCCATCTGCAGAGAAAGTGTGATCAATGCAGATCTGCCTGTACAAACAATGCCGTCGATCCCGGGGTGTGGAGGTGTATGTGCTAAGAGCAGAAGGCAGCAGAATGCTGCTTGCAAAGGCAGCTGAACTGCTCCACTCCGGCCCAAAGAGGAGGACTCTGCTCTTATTAAGAACCTTTATCTCCCAAGAAACAACAGCTGCCCAGAACCAGAATTTCAAGGAACGACTTGAGGGCTAATTCAAATTATGCAGTTTGCTCTGTTGTATCATATTGTACATCTTAATGAACAAAGCCACAAGGACAATTTGAACTGATAAGAAAGGGCTTGCCAGCGATAACAGCTGAAACGCCAAAGGATGGTCGGAATATCAATGCGGTTGGAGGATACATGGAAAAGATCAAACTGTCACACAGGAAATCTTTTCAAGTACCTACACTGAAGCAAAGCAGTGGCGACAGAGGCAGAGCTTTAAAGGTCGTGCTGTTTTGGAAACTTCACCACTACTCAGATTTTCCTTCTCCTGGAAGAAAAGCAGCAGGTCAGTTTTTGAAAGCTCTTCCCCAAACTTCCCTGCTGTAAAACTGTGTCACTGGCTCAGCATACATCACTCAGAGGTGATGAAGATGGGACCTTTTGCTCTAGGCCCTGACTTGGGTGGGTTTGGGAAGGGACTGGGAGCCTGTGGGGGAATTTTGGGAGAGGGCTGGGAGCAGGTGGGGTAGCACACTGCACCCCACAAGCATGGGGAGTACGACTGTGCTCCATCATAAGTATGCACATTGCATTACCTGTCCCCTCCCACTTGCTGCCCCTCCTGCTTGGACCTGCTGAGTAGCATCTATCACCACTCAGAGATGAACTCCCAGGGACAGGACTTCCTGTGTCACCTCAAACACACTTAGAGTAGAAATACTGAGGTAAACAAGCAAAAAACACTGTCTGTCATCAGAACCTGACCAAAAGGAGTCACCACACATGTGGAGGAGAAAACAAAGCCCTCAAAGACTGTTCTTTTGGATGGCTTTTGTTGGAAAATGAAGCCAGGACAAGTGATCTCCAGTACCTCAAAAGCACTACTTAAAAAATACCATTGTCTAGGGGCTGCTGCAGAAGATGGCAGTGTACTCTGGAGACAGCCTGAGCTGGGGACACAGAGGCTGCTGCAGTCAAGGTCACTTTTTTTTTTTTTTTAAATTACAGCAGGAATTGTGTTCAGCTGTTTTTCACAACTGCTCTGTGGTTTCAGGAGCCATGAACTAGGCAGTACGATATAAGCAGTAAGGGGTGGAAAAGGCAAAATGAGATGCGTTTCCAGTCCCCCTCCCACCAGGGCAGGTTTTCTGCCTGGCTGCTGGCAGCCGCTTGCGCCCAGACTGCCAGCGGAGACAAGGAACACCCTGTCTGCTACCAAAGCACTTCTGTCACACCAAAAGACTGTTTCAGCATGTTGGTGATGATGGGAATTAAGGTATCAATTGTCTCTTGAGGCTTTAGAAAGTGTTTCAACACTACTATGCTATGTAATTCTAGAGATTATGTTAATTTGACCTAATTTTTTTCCAGCTACAAAGTCTCTTAACTATTGAAGTGCAGAAGTTTCTGCAGCTTCACAGGGCCCGGGTGCTGGCTGCAAAACAAACACGTGCACGTGTCTGCACAAAGGAGGAAGGCAAAGTCTCAGCTGCTCTCTGTGGGAAAAGCATGCTGAACTTGTGGGCACATGATGTGAAGACACATTAAGAAGACTCAGTGTTAGATTGGTGTCAGGGAAGAATAAAAAACTTCTCCTACCAGCATTAACTCATCTTCTTCCTACGTACCTTGAGCAGTAACTGCTGGAGTTGATGTGTTGAGTATCACAGTGTCATTACACTTCTCCCCTCTTCAGCAGGTCAAAGCTAATGCAGAAAGGCATCAAGGAGATGATGGAGACCCACCCCAGTATTGCCAACAGAACATGCCAGCAAGCTTCTGAGTTTTAGATCCTCCATCACCACAAACAAAGGTGAGAAAAAACCTCAGGACAGCCCCAAGCCCCTGATCCCAAGGTACTTATTTTTCAGCTAGAAAACTACTGCTGAGGGGACAAATAAACAAAGTTGCAACACTCTCAGCAGAGGAGCAAAGAGCAAACCTGCTACTTGTTAGGAACAACCACTGCTTGGGAGCCTGAACCCATCCCAGGGTGATACCTAAAATCCGATGTAAACTTAATGGGGTTGATCAAGCATCAAGACAAATCCTTTCTTGTAGCCTTCCAGAATTCACTGAAAGC
Organism: Corythornis vintsioides; assembly: GCA_025447755.1. Classification (NCBI taxonomy): domain Eukaryota; kingdom Metazoa; phylum Chordata; class Aves; order Coraciiformes; family Alcedinidae; genus Corythornis; species Corythornis vintsioides. The sequence goes on from JAOEGS010009621.1 coordinate 4,365, forward strand.
ATTAACAAATTACAATAAAATTCCTTAAAATTGCAAATTACTGCAAATGGCCCTTAAGGAAACTCTGATAAAGTTTGAAACCTACTCTGAAATGGAAGCTTGTTAAGGTAAGAAATTAAAACCAGAACTGAAACACGGCGACAAAACTGCAAAGTGTGAAATCATTCATGGTAGAGTGCCTGGAACAGCCAGAGCTGGGTGCTTGGAGTTGGATTCTATTGACAACCACCTGGAAGGAGGAAGACAGAGAGAATGGGAAGGTCTGGACAGGACGATGGTGGATGGCACGGCGCAGACAGTGCGCAGTAAGGCACGTTGGAAGGAGGACTTCAACCGCTTGTCCACGCCAGTGGAGTCACACTTAGCCGAGAAAACCTCAGGAGGAAAGAAGCCACAAAACACCCTGAGCAGGACAGGTAGAGTCAGCTGAGCAACGTCATAAAAGCAAATAAAACATGAAGGCATTTACACAGGGGATGGTTTACAGCAACATTAAACATTATGCCATTAGCTATTCAATGGTCCATTCTCACCTTCGGTTTGTCACCTCTACCTCCAAAAAAAAAAAAAAAAGAAAGCAAGCAAAAGCAGCAGTTGGAATAGATCAGAAAAATGGCAATGCAAATGGTCACAAATAAATCAGAAAAGCCTTCCTTGTGAGTGGAGAGTCGGCTCTAGCGAGGAAGTATGACGGATGCACGTGAAAGAGAGAGGTGGCTCATGATCGGCTGGTGGCTTTTATTCACCTTTTCTCAGGAGACAGGGAAAAATTCAAAATGCTAAAAGCTAGCTCCCCAAAAAGGGTCCTATAGACCATGTTGGACTCACTAAAAAAAGGACTGGCGGGGTTCTCTTTCCCGGGAAAGCAGTACAGCACTTATCTCAGAGATGGACCAAACGCCTATGCGTGAGGAAAAGCATCGCGAGTCACATGCAGCCAATCAAATGCCTGAAGACCCAACTTCCTGCTTGCAAGTATAAATTGCTCAGAAACTGACACCGAGGGGGCTGCGGACGAAGCAACCACCCACATTAAACAAGCTCTAGGGCTGTCTGCATCCTTGGTTTGGAAGTACCCAGTGCGAGACAGCAGTATGTGAATTAATGGCTTTTTTCTGCCATGGCAATTCCCACATCTCAGAAACACCTGCAGTAAGGACCGTCCCAGCTCGCCGGACTCGCGCTGCAACGTGGGGGGGATTGGAGATTAAAAAAAAAAATTAAAAAAGCAAGCGATTTGTTTGTTGTTTTTCCCCAGGCTTCATGCTCTGCTTATATACATAAAAAGACAATAAACATTCAGGACATTTCCAATGGTTATGAAGGTACCATACCTGTGATGGTGGTAGGGATGGTGGTGGTAGTGGTGGTGGTTGTTGTGGGAGGAGGGATAGTTGTGGGGGGATCTGGATAAAATATAAAAAGGAAAATAATAAAAAAGCAAATTAAGAAAAAACAAGCAGAACACAACAGCGGTCAATCGTGATCAGAGAAAAACAAGGATGCTAAGAAGCAGCTCTGCTGTCGGGTGCCTTTCCTCCTCTAAAGCCAGGTGGTGGCTGCCCAGATGGCTTTAAGGACAATGGGCCAGATCCCCAGCAGCTGGCAATGGCTTCCATGGCCGTAAGCTTCAGCTTATGCTTGCTGGAGAATCTGGCCCTGTAACTCTCCCCCTTTTGGCCTTCCACAATGCTAAAATTAAAAAAAAAATAAATAAAACCCAGCGTAAATTAGTCAATGAGAGAGAGAAATGGAATGGAAGAGGCATAAGAAAAATAAACTGCACACTTTCCACAACAAAAAGAACAAGTTTACATGTACAGAGAGAGACACGGTGGAGCTTGGCTGGTTTTCTGTGGGTACCTTTGAAACTGGGGGTGGGAGGTGTGTGCAAGGGGGGGCCCTGCTGTGCTGGGCAGGGGCAATCTCAATGGCACACTCGTGATCTCGCTGCCTGCCCGGGGCCCTGACCCTCACTGCTCCTCCTCTGGGAATACCCCTCAGCAGCATGTTCAAAACTACTTCCAAGACAGTAACAGATCCAGAGAACACCGTTCCTAAATATCGGTTTCAAGGTATGAAGAATTTCAGCAAGATCTTTTCATAATAATGCTAAAAGAAAAAAATAAATAAAAAAGGTCAATGTTTTTCTGACAATTTCAGCCGAGTGCTCGTTTTTGCTACTGGGGCTTCGCTAAGGAGAAACACAGACACGGGGATGTTTCTCTCTGTGACTGACAACCAGTCCTGGGACCTACTTGACCTGTCCAGACTCACATACAGCCACTCTTCACAGTATTTACCTTACGTACAGGGGCACATCCTCATCAAAACTATCGGGCAGGAGAAGGTAGAAATGAGAAGATGTAAAAGAAAAAATATGTATCAATGCCCAGATGATCAAACTGAATGCACTAAGTAGTCGGGAAGACTTTGAACTACAGATTCATTCAGCAATAATGGAGCATGAAACATTTCATGGGCTTTTGATTTTTGGTTTCTTCTATAGCATGTCAACTTTTCAGGCCTGACACATCTGCTAGTCTTTTATCTCTGAGCGAGCTCTCTCAGATTTCCTAATTAAGACATGTGAACTTTAATTATAGGCTGCACCTTTATTATATTCTGTACAACTTCCCAAAAGTTAAGAAACATCACCCTGGAGTTTGCTTCACTGTGGAGCACTTATTTGTGGTTTTATCATAAGTGATTGTTGTCCTTCCCCTGCATCTGAGGCACCCCAGTCCCTACACTTCTTGCTCGCTTGTACAAACGTCTCCTTAAGCAGCTGGAGCACAGCAGAACCCAGGGAAGAACATCCCTGGCCATTCATCCAGGCCCCAGGGAGGATGCTCTGCAGCAGACTTTTCCTCAGCAAAAGCAAAAAAAACCCTGGCATGCTCTGTGCAAGCAGGAGAACCTTCCTTCAGTGACAGCTCCAGTCCGGCTCTGTACCAGCAGGCTTCAGATGATGGCCACAGACTGCTTCCCCCACACCACCACCTCTGGACATCTCCCTTTGAATTCAGGGTTAAAAGGGGTCTTTATGCTGTCCAGAATGCTCCATCCCAGCGGGACACTCCCAAATGTGCAGAAACTGGACATGATGGGATATAAAACCCTTATCTGCCTGCAAGACCACAAAACCCCTCCCCTATGTGGCCAAAATGTCTGCAGGATGTCTGAACTAGAGCCCATAGGCTGACATCCCCTGGGAACCTGCACCTCCTTCAAAATCATGCTGTCTCGGGTCTCCTCCTGTAGATTTAATCGAGGGGGAACAGCACCAAGGAAGTTCTTGCCCACATGCAAAATGTGAAATAATTAACATGTTCATGAGTTACAACGAGCTCTAAACCCCAGGTCACTAACAGTAGGAGGGTTCCTGTAACACTCACTTGGGGCAAAACAGGTACAGACAAGGATTAAACCAACTCATCTATAACTGCTTTACAGCAGTAGCTTCCCATAGTCTTAAACTTGCAGGGATCTGCCTGTGTCCTATTTCTTTATTCTCCAGAACATTAGTTGTTCCTTTAAAGACTGATATAAACAAGGTATTTTTTTAATACCACGAGCATATAAATTATTCAATCCTGAATGGATATCTGACTTCATTTTGTAAGCTGCAGTCTTGAGGAGATACAAGCACTAGAACTACCCGTACAATGTGGTAGGTGAGTTCCATTCCAGCTCAAACCTTGGCATTATCTTCTACCTTTGGTCTGGATTCTATAACTGGACTTAAAACAGCTCATGTGCAAGTGGCATTTGGATAGATAGGTGATATCAACTATTTCTTGGATCAGAGCAAGTACAAGGGAATTTGGACTGCAGAGCTTTCAGCAGCTGTTGCGTGGAATGAACTTGAAACCAAGGCAAGTGACTGTCTCAGCCGAGCCCCAGGTAGCACCTGCCACGAGCTCAGCCCAGCCACACAACAACCGCTCTGAACAGGTGAAGTTTAAATATGCAGCCCAAAGGAATTGCTCGTAATTAAACTGGGGGATCACTCTTCAAGTGCCTACTGAATCTTCATTACATGCAACGCCTTGTGACAGGAGCAGGAGGTTTAGAGCAATGGCAAATAATGCAGAGGAACCAAAGAATTAAAGTAGGTGCTTAATAGCACTTAAAAAAGATGCTGAGGCATATTTTAGTGCTTGCTTAGCTGCCACAGATAGGCTTAAAGCATCTCATTCCTCTAGTTTATTTACTGGTTTGTAATTATCTGGGGATGCTGGCTGACTCTCCAGTAATTTAACTTGCTAATGAAAGACTCTGACACCCCCCACCCCGGACCGCTGCTGAAGACACTGGAGAAGGCACTGCCAGAAAGGAAAGGAGACATTGGAGGAGTCCTAGGAGACCTTTCAGGTCTGAGAATGCTGTGGTTCTCCCCACACCCCTGCTCTGGCTCTGCCCTCAGCCCCCCTGCCAGCACGCGAGCGCCGCGGCAAGCCCACAAGTGGCTCCGGAGGAGGGAACTCGCCACACACCGGAGCGGGTTCCGCACCCGCTGCGCGACACCGAGACGCACAGAAGCAAAAGAAAACTGTTTTCCAGCCCCTGCCCCAGCCCGGAATAGCGCGGCCGTGTCGGGAGCTGTCTGCAAATCTCGCATTAAGCAAAACGTCAAGTTGTGTCAAAGCTTTCCGAGCGCGGCATGTCGCAGTTAGGTGTAAAGGAGTCTAGAAGAACGGTGGTTTTTCTCACGTACCGTATACAAACAGCATGTAATCCGCATGTGATTTCCCCACCGCGTTTGAAGCCTCACAGCGGTATGTACCATTATCTGTTTTGTTTAGGTTACTAATGAGAAGGTTTGAACCAGACACTACAACGTGTTGAGGCATCTCATCATCTACTCTTAACCACCTCATGTCCGTAGGCCTACAGAGGAGGGAGAAAAAGAAACAATCACATTACTATTTCCTATGGTAAAGATGGCATCTTCAATAGTTCATCCACAGACAGAAAGCCCAAACCAAGAAAAACTGTAAAGAAACAACAGACACTTTTTTGCACTACTCAGCCCAGATGCTGTCAGGCTTCCTCAATTTACATTTATTTTAACCCAACAGGAAACTGTATCCAGACCTTAAAATTTTCTGAAAACACTACTGCAAGCAGAAAGGAAAGGTCATTAGTGGTTAATCATTCGCTTATTCAGAGAACCTGAAATCTTTGAGGCTAGGGACTAAATGTGCATCCACAGGGTGCTCTGAGTGCAGATCTGGACTGTGTGTGGCAGAACAAAGGCATTTTGGTCAAGCTTGAGCCCTTCCCAAAGCGATGCGAAGGACCTACTGGCCTCAGCAGTGGCCATGCTGCTCCCTAAGAGCGTTCCAGCTGCTGGGAGGGAGGAATGTCCTTCTCCCAGTCCCTCCTGCCCTCTCCCCTGCATCCCTTCACTAAGGGAACCACAGCAACTATCATGGTTGTGTCACCCAGGGGATGGAATTACCCTGGCTTGTTAGAGGTAGCAAAGAAATTGAGTGCTGAGGGGCTGGGGGTGTCCTTTTTTTTTTTTTTTTTTTTTAATTAATTTGTTATCCTTATAGTCTTTAAGCCACAGTAAAGGCACAGGATCAGCTACTCTCAGGACAGCCTTCCCCAGCAGGAAAATACAGCACCTTTCAGGGAGACTCAGCAGTGAGCTCTGAAAAGGGGAGTTTTACACAGCACAGCAGCGTTTGACCTGCTGGGTGCCAAAATCTGCATGTTGGGCTTTGATGGGACCTCCTGCTGCTGGGGGTGTCTCCCAGCTCAGGCTTTTCTACTTGTAGATTGCAGTCAGGGTGGAGAAGCTCCTGAAGTTTCCACATCCCAGGAGGACATCTGGGATGGACACAACAGCGAGGCAAACCCACCAGGGATCAACTGCCCAGGAGGAAGCTGAGGTCTGGTCTCAAGCCGGAGTTTGCGCAGCAGCAGCTGCAGTGTAACCTCGATATGTGTGGGGAGGGTTTTGAGGCTCCTGGCTATGGTTTTCACAAGGCTGTTTGTGACTCTGGAGTCCCCGGGTTTCCCACACTGTGTTCCTCAGAGATCTGTCTCCCTAAGAGTGACCATTCAGTATCTTCCCACTTTCGTCATGGTCTCGAGACATGGGGATTTGTGTCTAACCTAACAAAATACCCATATTAATACCAAAACTGAAGTGTCTATGCTCTGGCTTTTTTTTTCTTTTCCTCTGAGCTTCCCTCCTCCAATGTTTACGTTGCCAAATTTTGCTGAGAAGTGATTCAGTTTAACGGGAGAAACCTCCCTCTTCATCTCAAACGTCTGTAAAGGATTTTATGCAATCTCTTTGTCTCTAAAACATAGAGCTAAACACAGCCCATTATTTCACTGTATATTTTCTTCTGCTTTGAGAGACACAGGTGAAGTGACCTAGATAAGCGAATTCCTAGCACATTACTGGCATCACCGTAACGTTAAGTGGCATGCTGCCGGGGAGATGTGTCTGTCTTATTTAACATGTGTATGTCTTATTCATAGCCTGGAAGGAAAAAAAGTAAAGAAGCCTATTCATTAAATTCCCAGATGATAGCAAATGGGAGGAACGGCAGTTACCCATGAGAGGAGGAATGCAAAGGGGCTTTGACAGGCTCTGAGCAGGGAATAGGTATTAAAATGGAACTCAGCAGGGGACGTGCCAGTTTCTAATGTGAGGCAAGGAATCGGCCTCATGCCGAACAGAAGAAACTGGGAAGCAGGAATTCACAAAACAATCTGGGAGAGGAGGGAGGGACGTCAGTGTGGAGGGTGACCAAAGCCCAGCCCTCCTCGCTGCAGAGCCCTCCCACCCAGCCTGCTGCTGCCCACAGTGGCACCGCTATCACCCTCACTGCCTTCCAGTTCCACTGCACCTGCAGCAGCTCCTCAGCTCTGGGCATGCTACCAAGGAGAGGCTGACAGATTTCAGGGATGTTTGTAGAGATCTTATGAACATGATGAAAATAAAAAGGAGAGTAAATACTTGACAGCCACAAATCCAAGTGGAGGAGAAAGTATTTAAAAAAAAAAAAAAAAGTTGACAAAACTTAAATTAGAACAACAATGAAAGTGTGGAAGAAAATCTACCCTCCCTTGCCAGGATTTTCCTGATGCATAAATTTCTTCAACTATCTAAGGAAGCCACAAGGGCATGGCAATAAGAGGAGAAAGAATAAAACTTGCATTTCATAAAACCCAGGCAGGGCATCAAAAGAGAGGAAAATCATCAAATAGTCAATCTGAGCAGAAAGACAGGTTGCCTTACCTTGGAGATCCATTCCACTTTTATAAGCACACAAGTCTCTGGTGCCAGTCCTGCTCCTGCACGCTGGCACCTCACCGGTGCTCAACGTGCAGTCCCTGACCTTGCCTTGCTGAGGAATCATAACCCGCTGCCACCCAGCCCTGCCCTGGGGTGCCTTCCCCTTCTGCATGTGAGGGGCTGCTGCAGGAGCCGCGAGGAGCTCTCCTTGGAGCTCCACAAGTGGAAATCCCTCAGCTGTTAGTTACACAGGAACAACAGCAAATCAAAACAGACGTCTTAATTGTGCAGCAGATGCTCAGGTGCAGAAAGCATCCCTCTCCTTCACACTGTTATATCATCTTTGCAGCAGAGAACAGCACCCTGAGTGTTGGCGCCAGCACGGGATGCCAAGCAACACCAGCTCCTGCAGCCCAGCCCCACTACCCCCTGCTCTGGGCCGGGGAAGGGTCCAACTTACTGTGGTTTTCCAAAAGCTGCACAGGTCAGTTCCAGCGGCTCCCCTTCTCTCGTGAGGCCTTGCACCGGGTAATTCTGAGAAACCCGCACTTGAGGCTTATCTGCGGGACAAAAACATCACCCTGTCAATCCTCACGTGGCACCGGCGCTGATCCACACGAGGCCCCACTGTCCTCCCAGCACTGCCAGCAGCCCAGCCCAGCCCCGGAGCTCCAGGCACTGCCCTGGAGCTGCTCTCCAAATTCGTTGAAGCTGAAAGGAACCCATTTGCCCTCAGGCTGGGGTGGAAGCAGAGATATCTGCAGTGCCCGGAGAGGACAGGGCTTGTTAAGCATCATAGGCTACTGAAGGGACACCACTCGGCTGCTCCTAAGAAACACGAAGTCACAGACACTGCTGCTTTTGTTTAAGCAACAGAAGGTTCTACTTCATCCAAGTGAAGTTCTTCTAAATCCCAAAAGAAACAGAGAATTAAAGCATTTTTAGCTGGGGAGCCAACACAGAAACACTTTGCTGAGACCCTGCAGGACAAAACCCCCAAACAAACCAGAAAAAAAAGCTATAGCACAAACCTAGAGTCCACAATTAAAAAATTCATTACCTCCTACAACTGAAACACAGATTAAAAACGCAATCTAAGCTGTAGCTAAAACGTTATCAGTTCAAGGAATCAATTCAACGCTACAAATGCCATTAAGCCATATATATTTTTCAGGAACTTACTCAACTGTAAGAAACAAAGGCAGGCAAAAAAAAATCAGTATGCATAAAGGTTGAAACCATTTAAATGCTTCTATTTCCTTTGAGAGTAACTGCTACCAAAAATATTGGCTTGCTGCATTTTATTAACTGTGTTTAACTCATTAACATGCTGCCTATGGAATAATAGAGATTAGGGAAAAAAAAAAACCTACCCGTGTCAGGATTTAACCAATTTAAACTCTCATAATTTTCAGTAATGGAATAAGCTACACAAGTAAATCCTCTCCTGAGATGACTACACCACAAACATTTTATAAACTAATCCCCATTACAGATGCTTCTCGCCGCCATGAAACCCGGGCATCTCTGCGGGCTGGCCGAGTGGAGCCCCAGTGCCAGTGGAAATGTGGGTGACTTTGCTGAGCCAGAAAACATGCTTTGGACATGCAGGTGGAGATGGGGAAGCGATGGGTTAATTCCAGGCTCAAGATAAGGGAAAAAAGGTCCTTTGCAGGAGGGTGAAAGAGCCTCTCACTGTTCCCTCTGGCATCTTGAGCTCCCCATCTCAGCAAGGTGTGGGTACAGCCAAGGCCTCAGAGCCTGGGGAGGGATGTGGCACATACACACACGAGAGGATGGACGGAAAGCAAAGAGCAGCACCGAACACTGTACTCAGCCGGGCTCCGTGCCACGAGTGCTCACACGTCGTGCCAACACAGGGAGGGGAGCTCAACCCGGTATTAAGCAGCAAGGAAATCACAAGCAGCATCTCCAGCGCCACGCTCTCCACTCCCATTCACAATTCCCACCCCCTGGCCATCTGCTCGCTATTTATTACCCGCTTTGCAGCGGCACCGAGGTGCCCGCGCCAGAGCCGCAGACACGATTTGCTCGGTGCCACGGGAAGGGGAGACGAGCTTCTCGGCCCAGTTTGGGTGAGAGAGGAGAGTGTGGCACCCTGTGCTGCCAACGTTCTGCGCAACATCTTGCGCAGCTTCCCTCTCCTGCAGCTCCCACCCCGTTTTCATTAAATAAATTTCAGTATTTCTAATGAGCTGTTTACCAGCTGACAATTACTTATGGAAATCAAGTGGAATATGCTGAAGGATGCACTGAGAACGATTGCTGGGCTCAGTGAGCTCTCCCACAGCTACAGGCAGGAGCCTTTCCAAGTCAGCCTGCCAGCCCCCATTGTCTTCATTCAACAAGCTGCAAAGTGACCCCACACCATCTCGATGGGGACACTCCGAGATGTCACCTGGCACAGGCAGATGCGCTCGGGAAGACAAGAGGGTTCCCAATGGAGCCATCACATGAGCGTCTCCTCAGCAGGACTCGCCAGCAATTACAGCGGGCGCTTCTGAAAATCCTTCACAAGGATGGCTGGGCACCTGGGAGAACCCGCGTTCTAATTAGGCCTGTGGTGCACAAGAAGAATTTCACTTGCTGCCATCGAGACTCTGGGGGTGGCATCTCTTTTCTTCCTTTTTTAAGCACGTGCCTTCAGATGATCTCAAATTCTGCTGTGAAGTGGCCCAGCCCTGACAAAGTCAGTGTATTTTCTCCAGATGATAGACACTCTATGTCCTAAGTTTTGCAAAATGCCGAGCACCGGGGGATGTTGAGCTCAGCTCCTACACGGGCCTGTGACATTTAAGAGCCTACAATGGTAAAGCTGTGATGGTTTTCAACACCTGGACAAGTAGATTGCCATCTCTTAAGCACTGTATTAAAAAGGCTGCATTCCAGCGATGACATCCGTGGCTGTATGACCACCTTGGATTGCAATGTGCGACGTACAGGGAGAAGCAGCAGGGTTTTTACCACACTGCACATTCCAGCAGCCTCGGCTTGGAATTTCCTAACACCACAACGCTGGATGCTACACAACAGTAAGCACTTGCATCTATGCAACCAAACCACTACATACTCCACTGGCATCCAATTAGGTCTAACAACCCAAAGCTATTTCCTAGTATGCCTATTTCTAGCGCCTTAAAAAAACAGCCTGGTAATTTAATAAGGCACCTTTATTAAGCTAAATTCATTCAAAAGCTAAGAGTGATATACAAGGTTAAATACCAGTAGTCTAAAGGTTACGCTGTAGCAGCAACCAATTTGAAAAACCTATTACAAACCCATTCTGCGTTTGATGAGATTTCTGTTACATCGGGCGCACGCTGGGTGCCTGCGAGCGGGGGAATCGCAGCCTTCCCATGGCACTGGCTCCTCGCCCACTGTCAGTCCTGATGCCTGCCAGCCCAACTCTGTGCTGGAAAATCCCCCTCCCTGACAAACAACCTGCATTTCAATTCCTCAAGCAAGAGATGCCACAGGCTCCTCCACTTGACACGTCTGGAGCTTGCCAGAGCCCAGCTTCCCTCTGGGTTCCTCCGGCCACCCCAGGTGATGACCTTGAGTAGTTCTAAAGCTCTGCAGTTTGGAAGTTACCAAGTCACTCGACTCATTCTGTGTTTGTCCCAGTTTGTCCTCTTACGAGCTGCCTGCCCAGTTTCTATGCCATCCACAAAGATTATTAACAATGACTTCTGAAAACTTTCAACTGCTTTGTGGGAGCACCGAACAGCATCAGGCCAGGGCATTCTCTCTAAAAATGCCATCATTTGCTGATCACTCCCTAATGACTATCCTTTATGATCTGCCAGTTAGTGATTTCTTAATCCATTTAAATGTGCACTCCATCGATAATGCTTAGATCTCATTAATCACCCCAGATAAAATGTTACACCGAGTTCAGTGCCTAAGCCTATTATTTCTACCCATTTCCTCTCATCAGGCTGACCTCTGATCCCAAAAGCAGGCAGCTCACCCCTCACTGGGATTCAGCAAGCCCCAGTTCCTTGTGAGCCCAGGGAACAGGATGTTCCATCCAGATCAGTGTCAGGCTCCTCTGCCACTCATCCCCTTCCTGCCTCCCTGCTCCTCAGTGGGGCTGCCCCTGAAACCAAGCCAGGGTGAATTTCCAGACTCCCCAAGCCAAAGGGCTGGTGGAACCTTTGGAGCTCCTGGAGGTGTTCACACCACAGGTTCCCTAACCACCAGCATGCTTCTGAACTCTCAGACCCTGCAGCCAGGGAGGACATCAGGGATGGGTGGCAGACAAGGAGCATGACCCTGTGCTTCAGTAAAGGGCTGGCCTCCCTGGGCAAGGCAGGAAGGCACACATAAGGTGGCTGCGTTCTTGCCCTTGTGCCTCTGCAATAACAACCAGAACCTGCCATAAGGAGGAAGCTACATGTAATAAACATAACCCTGTGGTGGCATCCAGTCATTTCGCTGTGCACGAGTGACAGAAGCTGCTATAGCAAAGCTGCACTGCCCTCGTGGTACACGTTCTCTGGGGCAGTGCCAATCACACTGGAGTTGAATCACCACAGCACAGCAGCTCCCGCTCCTCCTGCCACGCGGCAAGCTGTCTGCTCCCAGCACCAAACCCGCACAGAAAATGCTTTCTGGGAAACACCATGTCTTCCACAGAGCCCAGGTGACTCCCAGCCCTTGCCAGCCGACACAAAACAGTCCACCTTTCTCAGCCAGGGTCGTAAGATGGCCAAAAGCCTTCTTAACATGTGCTGCTTTGAGGGGAAACCACAAACACATGTGAATGTGGAAGAAAAGCTCTCGAAAGCAGCCTGGGGCTTGCAGAGCTCCAGTACCAAGCAGGAATGGGCACTGTCTGACAACAACAAGGTTCTCCTCTATGGTTCAATTGCTTCCAGACTCTCAACAGAGCAGGGACACATCAGGAGGGGCTGCACAGGACCTTGGTGCATTTCCAGCACAGGATTTCTCTCTCTGCACTCCGAATTACAGCTAAAAATGTACATTAAGCAAAGTGCAAGTGACTCTAGATGGGTGAATTCTTCACAGCAGCTATAAGCAGGCAAAGACAGGCTCCCGCAGCAGGTCTGGGACCGGGTTGCTGTAGCTTGGCCATGTTTGCACCACCAGACAGTTTGCCAACAGAGAAACCACAAAATGGAATCTTTCAATGACTCAGCTGAAAACATTCTTGCCTGCACTGTGAAATCAGGTACAGAGTCCAAGTTTTAAAATCCATTTTATAATTACTGTACTAATTCCTGATGCATACCTCCTAGCAAAAAAGATGACAGATGGCATCCCATGGAGAAGATCCCACAGGTCAAGGCAGAGCTCCTGCCTGCTTTAGGTAATAATTCCAGCTTCAAAGTCACCCAGATAACACTTGATGCATCCTTCCTCAGACCAGCTCTATTTTATCCATCTCCTCATCTCAGTCTTGTTCTGTGGCCCAAACCAAATCCCCAACTTCAGACAGTTTCTGTCTCTTAGCCTGCTGTTGTCCCAGGGGAAGAGCAGGAAGAGCATCTTTACCCATATGAAAAGCAGGCAGTGAAAATCAACATTTGCACAGGGGTGTAAATGCAACTTCACCACTATCCTGAAATCAAGCAGGTTTGCTGACCAGGAAATGAAGCCACAGAGACATCCCAGACACAGTGACCCTGTCCCTTCACCCTCACCTTTTATACGGACAAGAGGCTGCACTGCTGCTTTTCAGCCAGAAGACAGAAATCTCTGCAATAAATAGATCTCATGTTTGAAATAACAACCAAGGGCACAATGGGAGGCTCACAACTTGTCTCGAAGAGCCTTTTGGGCTCTGACATGACTTGCCAAATTCACCCTCAACTAAAGTAATGCAAGTGCTTGCCTTGCAGCAGGACAAGGACAGGCAAAGCCAGGCAGGTGTACATGGTGGGTATAAAAGCCTCCCTTGTAAATATTTAAGCACATACTGCTGCTTAATGCTTGCAAAAGGCAGAGTCCGGCCGTGCTGTGTGCTCCTCACTCCCAACAACATTCCTCTGAGAAAACCTTATTAATGAGCTTGCAAACAAGCACCCAACTGGGAAATGTCACAAACAAGAGTGGCTAATGCCCCAGAAAATCAAATAACTGAACACTTGGCTGATTGTGGAGCTTTTCATATTCACTAAAAGGAAGGAAAGAAAAAATGTAAAAAAAGCTTTAAATCAAAGTTTCTGAAGGGGTCAACACCTCACTGAACAAAACAACTAATGTATTCGTTTTTAGAACTCTCCAGATGATAAATTACATTGATGTTAATCACTTCACTGCGTACTATGCAATTAATAGTTGTACTCGATAGAAAAGTAAGGATTACCAGAGATGTGACAGCATGTACATATATATGGCCGATTTTTAACATAATTGGGCACAAAAAATTCTCCCATCGTAACGGCAGAGGCTGTAACAGATTCCATCAGCGCATATTTTAAAAGTACATGTGTAGATATTATAAAAATGAATGTGCAATTAATTATAACTTCAGAAAAGCAAGAAAACCCACAACCCAGAGAAAATGCCAAATCAAGATTCCGACACTTTCACTTCCAGTATCACGTAATGAGATAAGGAAAAGTACCACAAAGGCTGAACTGAAACGTCTCTGAGAATATCTGGTTCCATTCAATTCCTTAATGATATTTTAATGCATTTTGTTGCTTCATTTCCTTTCTAAAATTACCCTCGACGCTCCGCTCTTCCACCCCTCATTGACGGATCTGAATCACGAGCAGGGAGCAACTCCAGCCAGAACTGGGAGGGGGGAAATCTTTCCAAACCAGCACCAGGCAGCATATTGTGTCCGCCCACCGTGCAGGGCTGGACGCCTGCAGCACCGCTTGCCAAACCCGCCCCGGCCCCTCCCGTTACCGGGGGGCGTCGTGTGAGTGACAGTGCTCACCTGCCCAGATTTCTCACTAAAAACCTGCCCTAGGTTTGTGGGAAGGTTTATCTCCCAGCCTCACAAAGGGCCAGGCAGTGCAGCGCTGTGTGTGCGACAACCAGGTGGCTCCAGAAGCGGGACCAGTCAACACCCAGCACAAACCACCTCTGCTGACCACAGCCAGTCCTTCCTCCCAGTGCGCGTGCTGTGAACTCGCTGTGTGTTTTTGAGCTCAGGGTACAGCACCCAGTGATCAGGATGCCTTATGACAGCCCAGCAGGCAGCGCAGGGTCTCAGATGCTGCCCCATGCACAAGAGGAGGGGCAGGAGACCCAGCTCTCCTCTCAATCAGAGATGTGACAGTCTCAGCACCTGAGAAGATGCTTGGAAACAGCCAGGGAGAGAACAACGCATCAGGAAGACAAGCCAGGTGTAACACAGTGAACAAGTGCCTTATAAAGAGCTACTGTCACAGGAAACCTGGAGCAGCCCCAGCCTGGGGAGAGGAGGCCAACAGCCATTTACAAACATCTTCCTAAAGTTATCAAGAAACTTAACCCAAACCTGCAATTTTCTTTGAACTACCACACAGAGGAAAACATTCAGATGAACTGTTTTTAATAAAAACAGAGTGAAGCAGGTTGCTTTGCAGACTGACATTTCTAAACATTTCTTTTTTTTTTTTTAGCTGAGGAGAACATTTGAAAAAAAACCAAAACATTTTGGGCAACACCTCTGAGCAGGGCAAAGTACCAACCCTCCAGACTGTCAGTGACCCTTACAGTCCTCATTTACCACAAGAGATGTGACAGATCTAGCTTTAATAAAATCACCTTATAAAGAGGAAATGTAAATGTTTTGACAGGAAATGAAGGAGCTCTGGAGGGAGACCAACCTACCTCCTCCTCCTCTGCCAGCTCCCCAGCTCTCCTGAGGCAGCCTCACAGAAGCCACCACTGCAGAGGAGCAGCAGCTTCAGCACATTCCTCCAGGAAAGTGGCTGGGCAGCCTGTGAGGGTCACTCTGTCACCGCCTGGTTTTGTCTGGAGCTCACCCACCTCCAAAGGGCACAAGCCACAGGCAGCTCAGGGCCTCTTCCCTTTTTCAAGTTGTGTTTTGAATAGTGCCCAGTGCTGATGGATGTCCCACCCCTCCCTTCCCCCTTTCAAAATCTACACAGGCTTTCTGTTCTCAGCTTCTTTTTTCCTTCGAAGAAAACACCCCACAACTTTTGAGCTGCATCTTAGAAAAAATCTCCATACACTGAAATTTGGTCAGACAAAAAATACCTCATTATCTAAGAAGGCTCCATCTATCATCCTCCTGTCCTTCCCCAAAGCACTTCATGCTCAAGTTGGATAGGTTAAGTGCAGAGAAAAGCAATGTCTGCTGAGAAAAAGGTTTTCCTGTGCCCTGCTGATGTTCTGAGGAGGTGGACCTGCTGCGCCCTGGGCAGGGATGAGCAGGACTGACAGAGGGAGAAGGTAGCAGCAGACACCTAAGTAATCACCACAGCTAAGTAGTCTGGAGTGACACCTCACTGGCTTCAAGGGAAGCAGTGATGACCACATGTGTGAGCACCAGACAACCAGAGAGCCAACTGGCAGTCCTGTGGAGATTCAGCAGCTGGCGTGCCTGGAAGGCAACGTCGTGGTCAGTGGATGGGCACAAGCTGCAGTCAGGACACCTGTCCTCTGACTGCAAATCCCATCTCTAAAAAGCAACTGAGCAAATCAATTAGGCCTGATCATAGGAGCCCACACTCCCCAAGAGACCAAGCCCCTGTCCACAGCAGCTTGGAGCAAGATGCCTGTCTGTGAAGACAAGAGGATTTTCCTCCTGCTCACACTCTCCACTTAGCCAAGTCATCAGCTTGAAGCAGGAAGAGCTCAAGGGTAAAAGTTTGCTCTGCAGCCACCTTTCCTACCCCCAGCTCATGTCCAGCAGCAAGTAGTAAATGCACATGTCTGGACAGATTCCAGCACATGAAGTCCCGAGGTCGCTAACTGCTGGGAGCCGCAAGGTTGTGATGCACAACATGTTCTGCTGCTGGTGCTCTTCCCTCAAGCCATCTGCTGCTGCCCGCCGAAGGAACTGCCTGGACTAACATGGGTCAAGCCCCCCTATATAAACATCACTGCTTTTAACAAGCTCAGCATTTAACTCAGACCAGACCATGAAACCAAATCAGTCCTAAAGCCCTTTGCCACCTCATCCTTGTTCCTGTCTGTGGAGCTCTGGTCCAACCAGCAGCTCCAGAGCAATGCAAGTGGAGGCTGAGATCAGCACGAAGGGCAGAAACCTCTGCAAGAGACACATCAGGAGTCTTTAAGGCAGTAGCTGAAGATTCCATGTGTCCTGTAGGACATCTGAGTAGCTGCAGGTCATGTGTGTGTGCTTTGCCTCCGTTGCACGGGGAACCCTGGAAAGGCTGCAGACCAAAGCACTCCAGAAAGATAGAGATTTGCTGGAGAGAGTCCAATGCAGGGCCACGAAGATGATTAGGGGAATGGAGCATCTCCCTTATGAGGAGAGGCTGAGAGAGCTGGGGCTCTTTAGCCTGGA
>JAOEGS010009623.1:0-14088 GCA_025447755.1 Corythornis vintsioides
CTACTGAGCTTACCATCAAACTTCATCTTGACTTCTGAATAGCTGAAGCCAGGAATTTCACAACTAAGCATGCACTGCTCAAGGAGGTGTGATTTTCTCATCAGGCCATCATGCTCCAGATCCCTGGTTGTTGTTGAGGAACACAGTTCCCAAATCCCAAGTGCTTCATGTGAGGTCCAAAACCTATGGCAAATAGAAGTTAAGCAATTAAAAATGGCATGAAGGGTTGAAAATATCAAGGCCAGGTCTGGAGATGTCAGGCCACCCCTGCTCTGGAAGGAAAGAATTGTGCATTAATCCAGATGTAGGCTTGAAATCCACAAAGTTTATCATTTGGAGAATCTCCAAATGCTGGGACCTGTCTTGATAGCTTTAGTCTTGCCTTTAAAGTTCCAAGCCAATTCTCCACTCTCATGACAAGGCAGCCTTAATGTCAGGGATAGCCTAACAGCCTTCTAGGCTAAACAGAGAGTTGGTTAATAGCACAAAGTACTTTGGCCTCTATGTAAGAAATATAAGTAGTACAGGTGTTTGGGGAATGGTGGCAACACAAAGAACAAGGACAAAGGCTGAGAAGGGCACAGCTCCAATAGAAAGAGGAGTGCCTGGGTTGTGGATGGGTCAAGTGCTTTTAACTTCATCTAGCAGATGTGCAGGGAGCTGTGCAGTCAGCACCAGGCTCTGAGAAGGTGTGAGGAGCCATGAAGAAGAGCCAAGCATCATTTATAGAAGCCAAACAGCCGAGGCTGACTCTGCTGTGATAACAAATCCATGAAGTTATACTGGAGCACTAGTCCTGAGGAGCAGGAGTTTGGCAGGGTGCCTGTGACCGTGGGAATAATTGATATTTTCAGTTAGGTGGCCAGAAACGAAAAAAAAAAAAAAAAAAAAAAAAAAAAAGAACAAAAAATCAGTCTGACTTGTCCAAAACCCTTTTTTTCAGCAAGGAAAAATATACTGTCTTGAGCCAAAGAAATGTTTTCCTCAACCCAAAAACCCATTTTGTTTCTCCACATCTTTTACCAGAAGGAAAAAAAAAAGGGTAATGCAGGACTCTTCCCATCTGGGCTCAGGGGTTCCTCTTGATGCTGAGGAGGATGCAGCCCTTCCCGAACTACAAAGCAGATGGAGAAGGACTTGCAGCTCAGCACTCCCTGCTCCAAAGTGTGGGTCCTCACACCTGGGTGGTGAGGATGCACATAAAGAGGCACAGAAGGATGCAATGGAGAAGAGGAAGGAGGTACCAGGGGGTTTCTTTCTTAATAACAACTCCAGTTTTCACACATTCTGCCAAATCACAGAAAAGGCAAAAGGAAAATCTCTGGGTTGACAATGCTACATTTAAGTCCATTCATTGCATCTGCTGTTTTCTCTTTGCATTCCCTAAAAATATTTGCTATTTTTCCTGTCCTGGTACTGAAATAAATGATTTGCTAATAATTTTGTTTTGAGACTAGTAGCACTGAATATTTTAGCTAAATTTATCAGCCAAGTACAGCACCTGTGCCCCCACCCCATTAAAACTTTAACTCCAGCTTCTGTGGAAAGTTGCAATTTAAACCATGTAAAGGAAAAAGCACAACCCAAGTCTTGATCTAAATGCCATAAACATGCTTTATTGCACTCTCCTCCTGCAGAAGCATCCACAGATGAGCCCCTGTTTCCCTGGCACGATCCTGCTTTTACCAGTGTGATAATGAAGACAGCAAGTCCCATTTTCCAAAACACTACCAACTTGAGAAGTAGCCAATTAAAAAACAGCAAAAAACCAATCTGGTTATTTCCTGTCTCCTCCTCAGATCAGAATGAAAATGCAATGCAATGGAAGCACAAGAAGTTATTATGTGACTGGCAGCCTCCAGCTATTCTGACTTCACTGGGTGCCTCACAAGCATCTATTGTTCTTGGAGATAGGCTGAGATGTGCTTCCCAGAAAGATGATTATATATTTTTGCTATGAGGAGGAAAAAACACTCTGATACTGTGTCATGTCATCTCCTTAGTGTATCTCGTATGGAATATGATATGGAAGCATGAGAGGGAAGAAAACAAGCCTGTTATATGACCAGGTACTCTCTAATCTTTCTGAACTGCTCCAGGGATGAAGAGGAACCTGAAATAAGCCAAGTGGGCCTGTGAGTACCTCAGGGGACAGGATTCACGTGGCTATTCCAAACCTGGAGCTCAGGTGGGAGCAACTGCTACTTTACATTAGACATAAAACTTCAGCACTTTTTTCACCCCACTCACATTGCATTGAAGGTCAAGAAGCACAAGTAACCTTCTGCAGCTTAACACCCAAAATGCAGCACCCTCCATGGACTGAGCCCCTTGCTCTTACTCTGTCACGATGCACAGTTGATGTCACATGAGGTTCTGTGACAGGGAAGGCAGGAGAAGGACACAAATTTCTTGTCAGCTGAAGCCCCTTTCTGCTCTGAGGTCACTCTGGAGATGAAGGAGGGCATGAATAGCTGTAAATATTTTTAATTCAAATTCTTCTGATCCTGTAAGTCATGTAGAGGAGTTTCTAAGTGAATTGAAGGTTATCAGCTGGTGAGCAGTCCAGGTCCCTCTGAGCCACAGGAGTAAGAACCAGAGCTGAGCAAATCATTTGCAACTAATATTTTTTTCATGAATTTCACCTTTGTCTGAGAATTCTCTATAAACAGACGGCAACACTCTCTAATTTATTCATTATTTATGTTCAATAGTAATGTCAGCAAATAACTTCCTCTCTCTAGATCCATCCATTATAAATTATAATATTGTGAGATGCTCTGTATCCATCTAGTTCCCTTTCTACTCCTTGGTTAGGGGAGGTGGGAACAAAGCTGCACGGTGTAAGCTGCAGAAGAATATAAACTCTTCAGAATTCACCGATGGTCAGTACACGAGCATCCCGCTTGAAAATTCACTCGGTGAGCCCTCGTGCTTGTAGAGCTTGAATATACAAATAAATGCAGCCGTCGACCACAGAAGGACAGCTGAACTCAATCACATCAAAATTCACTTTCAAATTCAAATTATTACAGATGTTTTCTTCCTCTTCTCTGACTCACTCCACTCTGTTGGCTCACAAAGCAGTACTTCACACAGGGGGTCGGGTCCAGGAGGGTCTCATAAACCTTTCTCTTTTTTTTTTCCAGCTACATCATCAAAATATCTCTAAATTCCAATGCCCAATTTAGCAGAAACCACAGTGCTGTCGGTCACTTAAAATCATCCTCTTCTGCTGAAACCAAATAATTTCAGGTTCAAATTAGACACTGGTTTCCTAAGAAAGTTCACTTTCTCACCTCTGCTCTCAACCAGGTCCCCTTGGAAAGCTAAGGTGGGGTTAGAAAATACAAGCAGCCATGGAACCAAGCAGAGTTGGGTTTCACAGGGAAGTGTTGCTCAGCCAGAGCTAGGCACTGTGTGCTTAGAAAGCTTCACCCTTTGTCAAAGGCCCAGGGATGACTTCACCAAACTTATGCCCAGCCTCTAGTTCATGGTACACTTGACTTGCAGACTATGGCCCAAGCACCCCTGAGCTGGCATCCCACAGTGCTGGGCTTTGCATACCAACACGTCACAAAACCATGGGCTGGCTGTTCACCCAGAAGTCCCCCTACTCAAACCACACCATCCAACACCCTCCTGTCCATTCCCTGCATAAGGCTTGTTGAAACTACAGGGAAATATTTAGCAGGGCAGGGCCTTCAAAGCCTGGAAGGGCTGAATACTCTTCTAAAATGCAAACATTCCTGCAATGTATTGGAACTGTGCTCTTGTAGGAAGAGCATGTACTATGAATAAATACTACACATTCCCAGTTAGCTGTAATTTGTTCAGACCTTGCTCTGCCTTGAGATCTGCAGGCAGGAGGTAGCAAAAAGGCAAAAATGTAAAAGTTTCAGGGTATTTTCCACAAGAACCACACCTTTGAAATAGTTGCATGAATTAGTTGCACTAATCCAGTGCATGTGCTAACTGCTGAAAAAATCAGAATATGCTTTTATTGAAGGGCTTGAACTCCCAGCTGCTTCTTGAAAATGAAGCCAAACCCCACACAGTGGTCTCCAGCCCAAGCTCTGCATAATCATGACCACAGGACATGGATATTTTTTTTTGTCTGCTGCTGTAGAATAATGTGATTTCACAGCCTGGTCCAGTCCTTTTGTGCTTCAGCATGGAAGCTAATGCCTGCTCACTGGCGGCGGGATCTCACACACCTTAACAGAGGAACTGTCCCCGCTGACTTCAGGCTGTCACTGAGCTCGCACACGGGCACCAGCACAGGGCTCCACCCGTGTTTGCCGGGCGAGGCTGAAGATCAGGAGGGAGCTCTCTGCACACACTGCTCCTGGGAGGAGGCGCTGGAGTGGAGATGTCAAGAAGCAATGAGCCTTAAACCATGTTTTTCTCTCACGCTCCCCTACAAGCAGCTTCCCGCCACCGAGCGCCGGCACAACGGAGTCGCTTTCACATCGACTCGGAGCCGCCTCCCTGAGCAGAGCCTTTGTTGCCATGTGCAGTATCAAAGCTCCCTCTGTGTTTAAAAAAAGCGTTACAAATTTTTTGGTGTTGCTGGGTTGCTTGGCTTCATTCACTCCTTCCCCTGCTCTTGTCGCCCTTTGAATTCGCTTTCTGCCAAAACAGTCAGGTTTCATATTCCCAAAATAGCTGTCGGCAGGAAATGTTGAGAGCCCTCAGCCTGAGCAATAACAGGGCCGTCTGTTGATCCGAACCACTGAGGGGGGGATTTGCTCTATGCTGCCGGAGAGGAGGAGGGAGAGACTGAGGGAGAGCAAGTGCCTCTCCCAGCAGCTCCCCATGGGCCTTGCAGAGTTCACCAGGGTGGAGGTGGCTGTGAAACCTCACGAGTCACTCGAGCACAGTGTGAACCGTGTGAAGCCTGAGCTGTTATCAGCAGAAAGGCCTCAGCACCTCCTCAGTGGAAAGAGACAGAGCAGTCACTGAGATCAGCTTGTCCTTGGACTGTGCTGGGGACCTGCTCCAACACCCACTGAGGTGAGAGAAAAGACTCTCCTGGTCTTCACTGTGCTTTGAAACAAGTTCTTCATTTGTCTCTTTTGCCTTGGAAAATCACTAATGGTGCCCAATCTTTACTCGCTAGCTAATCCACTTTCCCAATTTACTCTTGGAGTCAAATACTCATCTGTCCTACAAAGTTTCTGAATTAATAAGTATGGTCCTTACATCTCCTTCCTTGACTTGGTTTCACTGCTGCTCATCTGAGCTGTGCCATTAGTGACCATTCTTGTTCCTGATGGTTCCAGGTTTTGCAACTGTTCTTTGTAAAAGGTGCCGTTAAACAGCAGCACTGAGATGGGTGAATTACCACAGCTCTGTGCTGGGACAAAGAATCTTGCAGCTGCACAGTTCTCTTGGCAGACCTGGCTCTTAACATGGCATTGCAGCTTTCTTCTGGAGATCAGAAGAGCTGGAGACCAAGGAATTGCTGTTTCTTAATGGGCAACTCTTGTACCCACAGTGTACCAAGAGGAAAACAGTATTTAGAGCTTCTGGGAGGCAGCTTCAGGGTCAGCTGGGGTCTGGCTCATACTCAGACTGCCCACAGCTGTTTTCCCTGGTCAACAAGCCCAGAAAAGCCCAGGGAACCCAGCCAGAGGTACAATCCAGGCCCGGGAAACCCGCACAGATGGTGTCCTTGGAGACCAGGTCGTAGCTGAACACAGGCTACAGGAAACATCCCCGTGTGGGGTTTGCTGGACTCGCTGTGTTGCCAGTCACTGTGCTCTCTGACTTGGCTCCTGCCCCCACCTTGATATATCCAATATCAACAAGGCATTCATACTCCAGCACAAAGCCCTCTAAACACACATTTACTCCTTGTAGGGTGTTAATATAACTAAAATTTCTTTTTTACTGATTTTGCGGAGGATGATGGCCAGCAGGGGTACCATGGCTGGCTATAAGTAACCAGGAGTGCTTGCACACTATCACATAGTTCTCAGAGTACTTGGGGAATATCAGTGTCCTGGGAAGTGACAAGATAATCAACAACACCAGGACAAGGGGAAATTGCCAGCGATCTGGTGAAAACCACAAAAGGAAATACATCTTCCACTCAAATGGTCCTTCCTGAGTCAAATGCCCAAGACAGAGAGTTTGTGACCCTGCAACATTTGTTGTCACAGGTGCTAAAACACAACTGTAGCCAAATCCATCACATCTCACAGGTTTGGTGACAGCAGTGTGGGTGGGAACCTCATCCCCCACATGGAGGTGTAGAACCATGTGGTGGATTCATCCCACATGTCAGAGAAAGCAACTCATCCTGCTCTAAATACTAAAGGATTCTTAGAGAGAAATAACAGCAGTAAAGACTCCTCCAGGAAAACTGAGCTGAGAGGGATGCTCAGGCTCAGGAGTGTTTGTTTCACATAAGCACTAGTAAAGCAGAACTCCAGTGTGGGTGCAGGCACTGGAGCAGCAAACGGTGCAGATCCAGAGGCAGATCTGGCCACAGCAAGGCAGAGATTTTGAAGCACACAGGCCCATGAACTCACAGGCCCATGCTGGAGACCTTCCCAGCGGAAGGGACCATGAGGGATGCATAGAATTATTTCCCTCTAGTTCTGCATTACGACTTTGCAGGTCTTTAAGGCTGGGACCTGGATCACGTTATCTGATGAAGGAAGGGAAGAGCAAAGTTCAAAGGCTTGAATATCACAGACAATTTATGCTCAGCTTGACGAGGCTCTCGCTCTTGCAGCACCCAGAAGGCAGCAGCAGCAGATGGTTTTGTGCATCTAATTTGGAAGGGTTTGGAGGGAGGGACAAAGGCTCATCTGTGCATCTTTTCAGTCTGAAGCCTGCTATTACCTGCCTGCTCAGGATGTTATCTCGGGGAACATGCTCAGACTGCTGAAGAGGCAGGAGACACATTAATTCTGGCCAGCACACAGGTATTCAGTGCTCCTCTGTGCTAATATTTACTGTGTGTAATTGTATCACAGAGGTGGATGCTGGACATGCCGGTGGCTATGCAGGGAGCATCTGGAGAGGTGGCTCTTAAGGGCAGGGAGGAGATTTGAGATTGAAGGACGTGCCTTTTAGAAGCGGCGGGTCAGTGCACAGATCATCTCACCACAGAGATATAAGCTGTCATTAGGTGTAAGAGATGGAGGCGAGTTCACCCACCTCTTACAGATTTGCAGGGCTCTCTAAAGATTTATTCAATGCTGAAATGGTGCCCACTCCTGCACTCTTAAATATTTCCTCATGGCCCTCATGAATTATTGTTTTCCTCCTCTTTTTTTTTTTTTTAGTAGAAGTGTACATTTGGAACCATGACTCACTGCGAGAGGCGGAGCTGGTGGCAAACTCTCTAGTGGGGGAGTGACAGAAAACAGCCCCAGCCCTGCTGGAGAACACACATGGTCTCAGCGTGGAGAGCAAACCACATGAGAGGCTGCTGAGAGCAAACCACATGAGAGGCTGCCCTTATTCTCTCCTGTCTCCATCAGCTCAGGCTGTGGGGTCTGCTCCATCTCCCACCGTGGACTTCGGCCAACATCCCAGCCACGTGCTAGTCGCCGTGGGCGGCCTGTCCCAGCACAGCCTCATGCTGCCTTTGACAGGACACACTTGAGTTCTCACCAGAGCCAACTCTGCTGTACCTCAAAATTCTCACATGGATGAGCAGCAGAACTTTGGGGTGTTTTCCCCTCCCCCAAACGTACCAAAGAAACACTTTGCCTCCAGATATGCACGGAGCACCTTCATCTCTCTGCAGCAGACCTGACCTGGAAGATTCTGGCCCAGCACAGAGAGAGGTCCCAGGTGCTGGTGTGCTCTATGGCATTGCTAACCTGCAGTGCCAGCTCCAACCCTGCCCATGCCCAGTCTGCCCACCTCCTACTGCCACTCAGCCCCTTCACAGGCAGGTGCCCGACATGATGCTCGGCCACAAGCCGCATGCAAAGTGATTTTTTTCTCTCATTGTGGGCAGTCTGATAATTGAATAAGCAAACTGTTTGGAAGGCTACAAAGTCAGCAGAGGGGAAAATAGTAGTGAGGAGAAGAAAGTGTTGTGCCAGCAAGCAGCTTTCATTGCACGATGTGAGGCAGGGAAAGCTTCCAGAGGAAAAAAATGCCACTCCCAGCTAAAAATAAAGTCAGCCTAGGAAGCCTCAACCCAACAGCTTGTCTGCTGCTAACTCAAGCAACACTAGCTAAGAGAGAAGATATTGATCAGCTTCTGCAAGGAGGCACCAGAATGCCTTCTGCATTGGAATGTAGTTCATATTTATAGTTTGTGGCACAGTAAAATACGAGGGCTTTGCTGTTTTGACAGCAGGATGAGATCTCATGCAAATCAGAGTTGAAAGCGCAAGACAACGCCTGCCTGAAGGGAGGGATTTCCTATGTGAGTGATGGAGGCTTTGGGATTGGAAATACAAGTTCTCTCCCACAGGCACTTCCTAGTGGGTGCTGGTGCTTGACTCTCTCACTGACACTGGTGCAGAATTTCCCTGTATTGCTCTGCTACAGCTGCAGAGAAACAAAGATTCACCTGACTCAGTGTCTGAGGCTATGCAGTGTCCTGCTTATTAAGAGATCTTTGCTCTGAAGGCATTAAAAGCTGCTCAGCTCTTAGAGAAGTGACATCACTGTCTCTCAGACTTCACAGGGACAGTGACTGGTCTAGGTGATCCTGCTTGGGCAGGAGGGTTGGACTAGATGATCTTCTAGGTCCCTTCCAACCCCTAATATCTATGAATCTATGAATCTATGAATCTATGACAGTCTTATCCTTCATAGATGCCTCTCGAAGAGGAAAAGCCAAAAACCTGAGAGGTTGATAACATAAACAAGCATAAATAGCTACTATGCACACTGCACTGGAGTGAGCAGGGGCATCTGCAACTGGAGCAGGTTGCTCAGAATTCCAGCCAACCTCACCTGGAATGATTCCAGGGATGAGGCTTCTACCACCTCTCTGGGCAACCTGGGCAAGGGTCTCACCACCCTCACTGTAATACATTTGTTCCTTCTCTCCAGTCTAAATGTCCCTCTTTTAGTTTAAAACCATTACCCTATGTCCTGTCCCAACAGGCTGTACTAAGAAGCCTATCCCATCCCCATCTCTCTGACAGGCCCCTTTCAGGATGCAAATGAGGTCCCCCTGGAGCCTTCTCTTCCCCAGGCTAATGACACTCAGTGGGGAGGAGCCATCAGACTTTCATGTATGAAGGAGAAAGCGACCAAGGAGCAAGGAGCGTGCATCAGATCTGCAGCAAGGAGAGATCTTTCCTTTCTATTGAACAGCTTCTGTGCTATATTCTCATGGTATTTTATCCCAGCAAGCACTGAGAAATCTCTGTTGTGATAGAAATTAGCACCACAAAATTTGCCAGACACGATGCATCTGTTTCAGTGCACTGACAGCGCAGGGGGCTGCGAGCAGAAAGGCTCCTCCAAGAGAGCAGTTTGCAGCCAGAGTACTCACTAAGCCACGTTCAGAAGCACAGGCTGAGGGAGGTTTTTGGTACAAGAGGTGGACAGCACCTTTTGTCATCATCTCAGTGATTCCCAGCAGCACAGGAAGGACAAGTGCAGGAGACTCGGCGCCTGCTGCAGCCACAGCAACGTGGGGGGGAAAGCTTCACACTTGTGGCACCGTTCCTGCGTTCAAAGGCTCTCAGAGGAAACTGCCAGGAAAGCAAATATGGTTTTAAGCAGGGATATCTCCAGAGACTTGGGAACCTTTCTACTGGATGTTCTGAATACGGTTGCGAGTCTCAGAAATCCTGATAAGAAAGTTCCTGCTGAGATGTTCTGTTGAAGTTAAAATGTCTATCCGGAGCCAGAGGAAATCAGCAAATAAAGAGTACATTAGAGACTCACCAGGCACATTTTTGAGCCTTTGGAGATTTGTATTACGTGCAAAAGAGGAAGAAGGACTTATGGAGATTTACAGAAATGGTAAACATTTGTTTTGATTATGAATCTTATAACCATGTATGTCTTGCCTGAGTACTGATCTAGGCATTAAGCTGTGAGGATTTTGCTGTTTCTGGCCTGTTTAGAGAACGTAAGACACTTGCTGTACACCCCCTTTGCTGGGCCATGACATTTGCTCCTGCATTCAGCTGTGACTCAGAGGTCTCCAAAGCACGAGGATGTTCAGTTCCCAGAACATACCTTTAGTTCACCTCTACTTTTAATGAACCAGAAACAGAACAGAAAATGAACAGAAAAAGGAGGGGACTGAAAACCAGGGCAGCTTCTCCAGAGGTACTTTGGTTTTCAAGTACATGTCCCTCCTCCACCCTGGGCAAACAACTCCCCGGGGAGCTGGAACAGCTTCATCTCAGTACATCAATCTCTTCACAGCAAACTGGGAAATGATCAAAGAAAGGGAAAGTCCATAACCAACCAAGGACTAACAAATGCACAGCAGCAGAAACCACCAAGAGATGGTGACTGAGAGAGACATATACAGAGCTCCACCACTAACACAACCGTGGGCTGCAGAAGGTACAGGGTCAACAAGAGACCTTGATTCATCAGTCCAGATTTTGAAGGAGAAAATGGAAAATCTGTGGGGAAAAGGCTGCAAAGGATGACATGAAGGCAGAATAAGAATAAAATACTATGTATTTATAGAGGTGGGACAACAGGAGACTTTGCTGCAGCAGATGCGGAGTCTGGCTGTCCCTCTGAGGCACCAGGAATTCATGTAAACAGGAGGCACCAGGCAGCTTGGTCACCACAAAGGTATAAAACCCCTCTCTGACAGGGCCCTGATCTATATAATGACACATTTATAGGGTCTAGATAAGACAGTACAGAGGCAGTGCCTGTGCTCTAATCTAACTGCCTGTTTCATGTGCCTGCAGTTAGCAGGATGCTGGACTCCATCAAGGCAGTGGAAGGAGATAAGCAAGGGCAGGGCAATGTGTTTGTTCAGGTGTTAGCATGACAAACATCTTACACCTGCAGTCTTCCTTTGTTTTCATAAATTCCCCTCCCACTCACCAAGGGTTCAGGTCTCTGTGGCTGCTTCCAGTTCTGAGAAGCAGATAAATGCCTTTTCTAGGCAAAATAACCCAACTGGCTAGGCTTGTTTGCATGTGCCATGGGCACTTCATCACCAGGCAGCCCAAGAGAGATCTCAGCATGGCAGAAACAAGCAATAAAGAAATGGGAGTTTCTGAAGTAAATTCTGACTCATTTTACAAGCCAGGCTCTCCTCCCATCCACACCAGTAAAACCCTCAGACTATAGAGCTGACAGCTGGGAGGCACTGAGATGCTCTCACTGATGGCAGCCCTGGGCAATAAGGACCCCTGAGAATCAGGCTAGTGGCTTTTAGGGTTTTTTTTTGTCATTTTATTTTCAGTTTTCCTGAAGTGGAAATATTATCTTATGAGTACTTCCGTCACAACAAGCCTGGCTTATTAACACTAATGCAGCATGGCCAGCAGTGGCAAGCTAACACAAAACCACTTCTAACTAAAAAAGTAACTTGCTAAAGAAGAAAACCTGATTTTCTAGATCCTTTATGTACTTTAGAGTCACTTACCATCGTGACAACGATATAGTAAGTGGTTGTCTGTATGAGCCTGCATACAAGATCAGACTATAGCAGGTCACATGATGACTCCCATCTGAGAAGGGAGACTGGGAAAAGAGACATGTGGGTCCAAATAATAATAATAATAATTAAAAAAAAAATATAAAGCCAGAAAACCAATACCAATGCCAACATAAAGTATATAAATTTATACCCAGCACATCAAACGTCCATAGGTCACAGTAAGTGGGAAAGCACCCTCAGAAGCAGGATGGTGAGTGAGCCCCTCCAGAGATGGGGAGAAGCAGAAGGAGAAGGAAACTGAGCCCAAGCAGGAGCAGAAGGCCTTATCCTCCCCAAACTCCCCCCTTTATACTGAGCAGGATGTTTATGGGATGGGATAGACCCGAGATCCAGCTTGGGGCAGCTGCTCTGGCTGACTCCAAACTGCTCACAGCCTGCAGACCAGGGCTGGCCCAGGAGCCTGGCCAGCAGAACCAAGACAGTGGTGCAGAACTCCAGCTTACTGGGTTGGTTTTTTTCTCCTTCAAGGACATACTGGATGTGCATGAGGGACACACACATCCATGTTGACGCTATGGATGTGAACAAGTCTCCTTGTTCAGAAACAGCTGTTGTCCACCCTGATGTGCTATTGGTGTGAATTCAGAAAGAAGGATTGTGATCAGCAGATAATACAGGGGTGGTTTATTGAAAGCAGGGAGGACAAAGGATGGAAGAGAAAGAGATCCTCACAGTAAACATCTGGCCAAGCCCTGGTTTCATCAGCAGAGATACCAGCAGCACAGCACGGGCTTCCCACCAGCTGACAAATTCCCTGGTTCTGGCTGTCCCTCCAACAGCTCTCTCCACAGCCCCACGGCTACATCTGCCCTCGGATTGTTTTCCATGCTCAGGAGATGGGCCTCCCAGGGACACGGCTGGCCACAAGTCACCTGCAGGGCAGTCATGACCAAAGTCTGGCCTTTCATACTGGGTCTTAATTAGTTGTATTTCTTCTAACAAAGCCACCCAGACTGCTGGGGGAGGGAAAAGCAAAACGAGCTATTGCTGTGGAGACAGAAAGAAACCAGAACAGTGTTCCCCATCAAGTCACAGAAATGCCCAGGGGGTCTGACCAGAAGAGATCAGAGTCTTGGTGTGTCCACCAATGCAAGGCAGTCACTGCCCCAGAGAGCTCACCAGCTGCCAACCCAGCTTGGGTAAGGCAGTCTGCCAGGAATAGTCTCCAGCTTCCCCAGTAACTGGGAGTGGGGTGTGCACTTTGGGAAGGTGCAGCTCAAACCCAGGGAACTCTCTGTGGCTAGAAAACAAAAGAAGGTTTGACCAAAATAGTGCAGGTCTTGCAGGTCATGCCATGTTCTTTCCTAGTGTCCTACCAGCCTGCAACCAATCTCTCTTCTTTCCATACCTCTGGGAAAAATGCCTGCCTAGTCTCCCCAGTCTCTTTCTTGGACATTGAGACACCACAGAGTGATCCCAACAGGCTCAGGGCAGAGCACCCCAGCAGACGAGGTGAGACATTTGCCTTTACAGCCACACACCCTCACAGCACTCCTCCTCCAAAGCGAGGGCGGGGATCAGATCTCCATAGCTGTGGTTTTATACAGTAAGAGGATATTCTTCAAGTGGTGTAATCAAATTCCAACCAAGGAGAACACACACAAAGGCAAGAAGTAATCTTCCCAGTGTTTACATTCATTACACTGAGTAACTATGCGCTGGGCACTTCTCAGAACTGAGTTTTGAAGGACAAACATGGTTTGACCGGGTTTGTTTTACTGGAAGAAAGAAAAACAGTTTGGGCAAATTAAGAACAAACCTTAAGCTTCAGCTGTGATCTAAAATTAGTTTTCAAAGAGCAAAAAGAATTGAAAGATCCAAGCAATTATTTTGTCTCCATTTATTGTTGATTGTCTCTGTCTTTCCAAACCTCAGGCTGTTCTGGAAGCAGAAACATTAGGAAATATATCCTTAAAAAGTTTATTGAGTTTATTAAGAAGCCCTGGTTCTACTGAAATTTGCAAGTCCATGGGATAAAAATCAGAGAGGAATAAAATTTAATTCAATATGGGTTTTTTTAAACAAAAGATGAGCCAACTTAACTATGATATTCAGATCTGGAGACAGATTTTAGATCTTGGATTTGCAATCAAACTTCACTGTAGCTTATTACTGAAACAGAGTGGTCACGAAGCTTTGACCTGGATCAGAAGGTTAAATTCCTTCTCAAGGGCTACAAAGTCCTTGAGGGATCTTGGAAGCCCAAGGCTCTGTGTCTGGTTCTCCTGATCTTGATTCTCTGCTAGGTTTGACAAAAGCCATTTCTGCAGTGGGGCGGGAACATAGCCCATGGTGTTCCTGGTGGCAAGAGCAGACCTGGCTTTGGTGAGATGAAAGGTCAGGGAACGCTCACCAAGTGATGTCAGCACCGTCAGGCAGCTGGGCACCGTGTGCTGGACTTTCAGCTCCCAACAGCAGCACCGGTAGTTTTTCCCATGTAGAATTTGTGA